>JAWQUT010000033.1:1677368-1694670 GCA_033807755.1 Ellobium chinense
AAAAAAAAAAGAGGACTGATGTGTATAGTTACCTTTTGTGTATTTTTCTACGAATTTAGGGTGAAAACCGCATGTTTTTACGTTACGTCGATCTCAAGAAATCTGTGACACAAATTTGGCTGAAGCGTTTTATTAATATGAATCCAACCTGGAGCGTCGGGCGTCGTAGGCATTCACCCCATTTTATTTACAACCTGCTTGACATTCACATAATAATGTAAACATTCATTTGCACTATCGATTGGTTGTCACCTGACGGGCCAAGAAATAATGAGGGCTAAGGTTAAAATCCCTCCGTATACAGCGAGACAGTAGGTTAAAATTTAGATATTATACTGTGTAGCAGGACAGAGCTGTGTTATTAGCTCTATACTAAGCTATGCAACTCAAATCTAGGTAACGCTATCACACTTTATGCAGAGACTATGAATCAGGGTTACACCACCATTCACCGGCGAGCCAGAATAAGTAATATTAAAACATTTGTGCTATGGAATAGCCCCAAGTTTGCCACTACAACGAGAGGGGAAAGATTTCAAATTTCTCTTGGTTGGTTGGTTGGTTGGTTGGTTGTTGGTTGGTTGGTTGGTTGGTTGGTTGGTTGGTTGGTTGGTTGGTTGGTTGGTTGGTTGAAAATTGAGGAAACATATTCGGAGTGCAAGCCTACAGGAGATCTTCAGAGGAACATACCCCCGTCGAGCAGAATTTCTTTGACTTTCTGACACTCTGAAAGGGGCTGAGCCACACTTGACGCATGTCTTCCACATGTTCCTCTGTTGATTTCTTTTAGTTTCCAAGAGCTGCTCCATTGTTGGCAGATTTCCAAACACTCGAAATTAATTTCCCTAGATTTACGAAGAAAATCAAGGATGCCGTGAACACTTATGAGCAATTTTATTTGAGTGACATGACAGATCTTTGGTAGAATTCGTAAATTCAAATCAACTTCAAGTAGCTCGTAATCCCTCGAGAAATTTTAATGTCCTAATCCTTTGTGCAGCATAATTTAAAGAAATTGAGAGAATAAAGTCCAGACATACACGGGACATACATATCATACTAAGACAGCGAGGCAACAAAACAAAAGATATTATCTAGAAGATACCCTTATCTAGAAGATACCCTTATCTAGACGATACCCTTATCTAGAAGATACCCTTATCTAGAAGACACCCTTATCTAGAAGGTGTTTCAACGATTCGGATAGTATATTTTTTTTTATAATCGTGAATTGTGGATTAGCATCTAAATTTTCATAAGAACATTTTGAGTTGAAGAGAACCAAGCAACCGAGAAAGCGTTTTAATAAGATTACAACCAATCAATGAAGACATTCTATGACAGGTTTTACCTTGTCATGTTAATACATTTACTTCCAATTCATATCCTTAATAGTGCCCAGCGTATCAGATCTGATACAATTCGTGGAACAAAGAAAAAGCAAACCAAGATCATCATCCCACCATAATAGTGTGAAGTCGCATGAGCGGGCATTAGTCTAGATATGAGACCTATAAACCACATTATTATTATTATTATCATTTTGATGCTTGTTCCAGCATAGTGGATCCAGACGTGATCTAACAACTGGAGCTCGGACTTTTTGTGTCATTGTAAATAGGGCTGGGCACTAGAGGGTTAAGATAACCAAAAATGGAAGATAACATGGTCCTGAAAGAGTTCTTATTTAAACACTTCAAAAGTTGTAACAAATATCACACTATTACCATCACCACCACCATCGCCATCACCATCACCACCATCGTAATCGTCATCATCAGTATCATCATTATCTACATCATCAATTGAAACAACGATAAATAAAAACAACTAAAACGTTTAGCCATAACAGCGTTTGTAAAGAATTTGAAAATGATACTTTAATGCACTATAGTTTGTTTCACGGAAAAAAAATTGGCATATTTTCGTAACAACTTTAATGTTTATCGGCCGATTTTAACGAAATTTTGTATGCGCAGTTTAGTAAGTAGTCTTAATAGCGATTTTTTTTCCAGGTCGGCTAGTTCAGTTTCAACTGTATATTTCTCTTTAGGGGGTATTACACGTACAGTCGGTACGGAAGAACTTTTTGACTGCAGTCAGCCTGCAGACCATCGTAAAAATTTAACGTGTATTAGACGCAACGATCAAAATGAAGGCCATCCGGATCACACAAGCACACAAATAATTTCCCGCCAAATGAAGCCATAATGGCTGAGACAACACTTCGGAATCTTGATAGTCTAGCAATTAATGTTATTTTGAAAAATAAAAGAACACGAAAACAACGTGGTATGTGGTAAAAAAAAACTGGCTTTTAGAGAGGGGTAAGCTCTCACACAAATATTTTGGAGGAAATTAGAGTATTTCCCGAGGACTTCAACACTTTCATGAGGATGGACGAAGAGACTTATTTACATTAATTTGTTGTCTCTCGTCTCGCTAGACAATCAACAGTGATGCGAGCCGCTATGATTCTTTGCACCACGTCGCCATAATAAAATAGAAAGGCATACAATACAAAGACAACACGTGCACAAAACTTCGCTAGACGTGTACCGAGACAATGACACGGGTCATCAATGTCAACACAAGAACAACAAAACACACTAGGCCAAGCCCTACGCTATGAAAGAAATAGACACTTTTTTAAACTTCTAAATAAGGCAATAAAACGAGTTACTCGCGAGTCATTTTGTTAATTTTGATACGCTGATTCCGAATTTGATATTATTTTTACGCTAGGATGTCATTTTCGATAAGTTTGTAAACGGGCGTTTTCTCGCCAGCGGGGAAAACTTCACTGACATGCCGCTCACTCCTTCCGGCAGGCAGTCCGGACGTCAAAATATCAGGCGCTACCTGATTTTCTGGCTGTGAGGACGGACTGCAGGATGGACTGACGATTTCAGCCAGTTTTCTTATTACACGTTAAGGACGGACTGAAGCTCAACCGAAGTTCAGAATTCCTTCCGTACCGACTGTACGTGTAATACCCCCTTTTGTCTCTGTTATGAACGTTAACGTGTGTGCATAGAGTTTACAGTTTCACAGTAAACAGATGCGGCGATGTCATATCCAAGTGATATACGTCATATCTCGCTATGCTGCAAAACGTCTGTCATTTCAATCATAAGGACAGGAGCTTTGATGCGCATTCTGTAGCGACTAAATACTTCGATCATCATCATTATCACTATCATCAGTTCTATCGTTATCGCCTTCATTCTCAGAATGAGTGATTACTTTGACTCTTAAACTCGTTTCCCGTGTAGGAATACAAGTTTAATATCCAAACTGTGTTATTATCGTGTAACTCCACCCGTACTCCGCCTCTGTTTTTTTCTTCTTGCTCCTCATGATAAAAAAAAAAACGCACTGTACCTACACGCCCCGTACCTACTCTTAGGTGTTTACCGGTCTCTGTCAAATTAACGCCGCAGACTTTCATTGTTTCTTTATATCTGTCAGTAAGACAATCGGTATTTTCATTGCAAATGTGTACTTTAGCTCAGATTCATACTGTATTCAAAATTTTAACCTGATAATGCAGTTTACAAAAAAATTACTTTTAACCTCCAAAACCCTGTCACATTATGCATAACTATGATTATTTTCTGCACAAGCAGAAGAGATCAGGACCAACTGTGATCCTGTAAAGTATGAAGATCCTGAGGATATTAGTATGTGAGATATTTAGACTGCACCAACTCGTCCGGGGCACCAACACGCCTCAAAATAGACTGCACCAACTCGTCCGGCGCACCAACAGGCCTCAAAATTAGACTGCACCAACTCGCCCGGCGCACCAACACGCCTCAAAGTTAGACTGCACCAACTCGCCCAGCACACCAACACGCCTCAGCCTCCCCTACATAATATCATGACACTGGATGTATCGCCTAGCTCTTGAGACAATGGAAGATTTGTTGTCTACGCTTATTTGAAATGTTGACAAGTAAATTCAGTGCTGCAGTGCGGATCCCGCTAGTTTTATACACAGTACCATGAATAAGACAGCGCTCCAATTCGTTGTACATGTCACTGGACAAAATGTCTTTGGCTGTAATGCTGTTCTGCTGCATGCCAGGTAGAGACTGTTCGGTAGAGACTGTTCGGTAGAGACTGTTCTTCACCTCTGTTCATACTTAGCCGTCAACTTCTGATAACTCTTTTCTCCCTTATATGAGAGCTTGCGCATTAATGGTGGGATCTCTTACCATCATAAACATTACACTCTACATGTTGAAGGCTACTAAAGGTGCATTCAGCTTCGATGCAGTACCGGTTGTAACAAAGATACCATGGTAAATGCGCAAGCTCTCTACTCCCATGTTGTCGTTGCATTGAACTCAAGTTGAATCGGGAATATTTTGGCAAAATTTCTTGGGAAATATCCCTAACTTGACTCTTCGGCTTAGTGCTTGATTTTGAGTTAGGGGTAGAGTTAGCAACTTTGGAACAATCCCTAGACATTACCATTGGCCAATAACTCTCACATGTTCGCCTTCTCTGTTCTAACCCAGCTTCTGCCTCCAACCCTAAACAAAGTGTAGGTGGAAGGATCGCGGACTACTTGAGAGCTTACCCATTAACAATGGGAGCCCTTATCATCGTAAGAACTACATAAATGCATAGTCGATGATGAAGACACCCATAGTGACTTTCAACAAGATATATATAGTTAATTTAATTTTTACGATGGTAAGAGATCCCATAGTTAATTGGTAAGTTCTGTGTTGCTCACGAAAGACGACAAACAGTCAGATGTGCGTGGTGCCAGTGTCAAGCAATCTAAGCTTGCTTTAAGTTGGGATTATAGTTTATGCATGGCTTAATAGGACTTTCCCAAAGGAGTATGCTGATGGTTCGGGGCAAGAGTCGAATTCCGGAAAGCTGACACGTTTCGTAAACAAAGTCAAAATTTCTCAACCCAGATTGGAGGAAGGGAAATGCAATGTCGTGTGGAAATGCAACTTTCTGGTTAGCGTCTTCCCACTATCTTTGAATCAATATCATCATTATCATTGTTACCACCACTTACCACCAGCATAACCACCACCTCCGCTAGATTATCCTTGAGACTTCAGCAAGAATACATCATCATCGTCATCATCACTACACCACCAACACCACCAACACCACCACCCTCAATAATATAAGCATCCCTCGCACCATCATTGCTGGTTTCTGTTACCAAAAGTACCACTTCCATCACAATCATTGCTGGGGGTGAGGGTGGGGGGAAGGCAGAAATGTGCCGCTTGATAGTCGTTTTCACAGTCTAAAGACTGTTTCATCTGAAGTTTGTAAGCCTGGCTTGTGAGTTGAACGTTTTGCTTTGTACCGACTCCTGTTTCTCACTGACCCAACCAGGTAGAAAAATGAGTACATGGCTTTGAAGAGGGAAAGGTGGGAGGTGGGGGCCTGGGCGCTCGTTGTGGTGACTAGCAATGACTTTGCCACGGATTTTATCATGTGTAACATGTATTTTGTGCATTGTAGTGTGTTTGCATTATTATAAATGAAAGATATCAATATTTTCGTAGGGACCAAGCAAAATGAAAACTTTCACTTTCTTCTCTAGCTCCTCATTGCTTCTCCTCGTTACCACCATTCATATCTCCATCTCCTTCCTTCAGTTCTACTACACAATTCTGTATTTGTCTGCCTGCTTGTCACTCTATCTGTCTGCCTGCCTGTCTTTCTGTCTGTCTGTCTGTCTGTCTGTCTCCCTTTCTCTCTTTCTCTCTCTCTCTCTCTCTCTCTCCCTCCCTCTGCATTTATAAATAATGTACTAAACAGAATAAGTAATGATTTCCATCTCGATATCTGATTTCATTTATATAATNAAGTCTTTTTAAAGAAAGATTGCCTCGAATTCTGATTTAATCCCCAATTTTTCACAAGGCTGGTTTTGACTGCGTGCCAATACATATGCCTATACACATTTTATTCTTATCTAGAGGACTCAAAATTCTACCTGAAACTTTAAGATTGGACGTTTTATATAGACCACAGGTCATTTTACATATTTCTACACTCTGACAGTGGCTGGCAGAGCCCCCAGACAGGGAGATTCTATATATCAGTGGATTAATTGGGTTGTACAAAATGAGTGATTTGCTCCTCTAATAGGTGCCTGAAATCGGAAGCCAACGGCATGCAAGGGGAGGAATTTCCTGTCATGCTACTCTTGAGCTATTCTTGGTCTGCAGAGCTTAACATTTAATGATTAAAGTATTTAAAGGAAATATGCAATGATATATGTCCGTGTAAACAACACAAGGAAGCAATATCCTGGAACTCCACAAGGGTATGCTGCGTTAGAACAAGGACCAGGATGATAGGATGGGTCAAGGTTTGGAAGGAACAGGCAATTCTACACAATATCTAGGAACTTCTTCAAGGACGTTTTGTTTGCCCTAACTATGTCTCTAACCCTGGTCCTAATCCAAATCCATCTCGGGAACCTGCTGGGAATTTGTCCACGTTAAGAGACTAGTATCATAGTGCACCTCTGATAACATACCAGAACAAGCCACTGATGGTGTATTATCCGAATTTTTGTGGTATTGAGAGTCCTCTTTGTGTTATCCAGAGTCCTCTTTGTGTTATCTAGAGTCCTCTTTGTGTTATCTAGAGTACTCTTTATAATTAAAACAAGTGGTACTGATGAATGGGAGTATGCTAAGCTGGAGAGTGTGTCAAGCAAAGCTAGAATTGTTCCTAATATTACTGTAAAGCTGTAAATTTCTGAAGCCACCGATAAAAAGATTTAGTTTCATGGACGACATCAAGCTTTAGTTGAGATAACATTGCAAATTCTGCTTCTACATAAATAAAAAGTAAATAATCTAATGCCTTTTCGCCTGACACTCTTCAAGTCCTTACACAGAAGGATCTACAATGGCGCCAGTTGATGCTAGAGTACCCTTATACCCTTTAAGAAAGGCAACTGGCTAAACTCATTATCTAGGGTCATGCTCCTTCCATTCGAAATTCGCCTGGCAGCTGTGTCTTATGTTGATACCTTGTTGCTTCACTCCCGTAATTCGTGTTTTGGACAATTGTAGTGACAACAAAAATAAAATGAGTTCTAAAGAACTCTTGCAAATTTGAACAGAGATGTTGTACTAGCTCTAGTTTTGCCATAGAGGTCAGTGATGTTAGATGCATGATGCCGGAGGGAAGGTAATATTACAAACTCTTGAGAAGTCGGTTTTGAGCTACATATCAGCTACGGGAGTGTTGCAGCAGGGTGTCGACTGTCTTGCTCCAAACCACACAGAGTCGTCTGCCCTTCATTAGTTCCAACTTTCTGAGATCACGTGATCATTTGGCGCTTGGATGCAATACTCTGATAAACCCCAAAATCCAACTATTACAGGAGAGACAAAAGACTGTTTCATTTTCTTAAGACTGTAGTGAGCAAAGTGATTCTTTCTGAAGTAAGTTCTACTAGTGAATGTGATGTACCGCATTATGGAGTTCAGTCTATTGGGTTAGAACTTATTGAGCTACACTAATAAAACTACAACTTTATCGGCTGTTTTTTTTTTCTTCTTCTTTTTGCCGCTGACATTTCTTGGTGCAAACATCCGAAAATGGGCTCATGTCAGAAAAGATCATGAGCTTTTACATTAGTGGTATTCTGTGAAATGCCTAAATAAGTGCAAGCAATATTCTGATGTGTGCTTCTGTGAATGAATTTGCATAAAGAAATATTTCGCATTGTCCTAACATACAATGAAATTATTGAATTATTGAAGATCTTTGGTATCAGCACATTAAGCGCGATGTTACTGTCAGTCCAATTGCGTCCAAATTTCATTTCAGATGAAGGTGGTGCTTGTCAGAATACTGCATCCAGTGCCAGGCTTTAGCTCTTTCTTCATCCCTCAGTGGAAAATGGATATGCTTCAGCTTCTATCTTCTATTTGATAGGCTGATCTTCTTTGGGGTTTCGTATGACCATCTCCATGTCTATAGCAGCAGTTCTTCTAGCCTCTTCATGTTTCCTCCTATCTCTCCTCACCTCGTACATGAAAAGGAAGAGGACAGCGGTACACATGATCAGGATGGATCCGTAAAGAGCTGTGTCTGTCCCTGATAAGAAATACCTGGAAGAAACAGACCGTTCCTAATTAGTCAACTCCAGCAAAGCTCACTTCCGGTTTAAGCAAAATATTCTTTTTTTAAACCTTATGAAAATGAAAGTGTGATTGCGTCATTAAAACTCGCCTCAGAAAATGGGACGCCCTGCAGCTAATGTCTCAGCAACTTCAAAACAACAACTGACATTGACAAGAAACTTTACAAAGAAGAAGAAGTTTTTAAAAGTATAAACAAAACTAGGCCACCACACAACTCGGCTTTGATGAAACTGTGGTATGACAGATTCCATGGATGTGAAATGCATAAACCTTGCATGAGCTCGACCCTTATAGTATGATAGCATTCTTCCTAAAAATTTTCATGGCTTTACAATATTCTGCGATGACAAATTCTCACTGACAGCCTTACCTAATTTGATCCCTGTCATAAAGTGAGCAGAAGTCCTTGTCCCAGATTAGGCAAGTGCCGTCTATGACCTTCCCGAAGACGTTAGGAGACGGCACGGACACTGTGAAAACAAATATTTGATAAGGAAATATTGTTAAATTACACTTATGTGTACTGCAAAAACAAGAGCACAACAACAACAACAACAACAACAACAACAACAACAACAACAACAACAACAACAACAACAACAACAACAACAGCAGCAGCAATAACAATAACAACAACAACAACAACAACAATAACAACAACAACAACAACAACAACAACGACAACAACAACAACAACAGCAATAACGATAGAAAACAAAAGTAATTATCAAAAACTCTGCAGTTTTATCAAGATGATTACTGAGAATGTAATAATGCGAGAATATTACCCTTTACATAATATCATGTAGATGCAAGTTATGTGCCCCGCATAGCGTTAATTAACGTAATGATTATGCATACGGCCACTGGGACTTGCTTAAGGGTTAGGGGTTTAATTAAGATAGAGAAAGTACAATTAAGAGAGTCGCTAGACAATATTAATGTCTAGGGACTGTCTCAAGTTTGTATTTTCTTCCTACTCTACCCTACCTTATCCTACCCTATCCTACCCTGTTCTAATCAAGTTCTAGGCAGGAAAATCCTGAAATATTGCGGACACAATTTACCGGTGTACCTCACTGGGGTAATCAAGAATGCAAAATGGTACAGTGTGCAAAAAAAACAAAACCCAAAAACTGCAAGCTTCTTTTGCAGTAAAAGAATTAGGACGAGGTGCATGACCGGATCTTCTCTTAAAATTGGGACCTGCTGTAGCAAAAGGGCGACAGGCTGTCAAATATAGGAGAGACAAGATTAATTGCACCTACGTAGATAATAGAAAAACCAAAACATGCCGACAGCGAATCCTCTGTCTTGTGGGTCCACAAGCCTGAAAAAAAGGTAGTAATGATAACAACAACAATAACTATAGTAATAGTGGTGATGATGATGACGACAATGATGAAGTTGATGAAGATGATAATTTCTTAATTCGCTCTCGAAGGACACTTATGTTTTGTCCGAAAATTTGGAGCATTTTTAAAGAGTTTTTCATGTTATAGTTTTTGAGAGTGTTTATAATTTTTTGAAAATGATGATGATGAAGATGATGATGATGATGATGATGGTGATAGTGGTGGTGATGATGATGATGCGTAGTTAACGAGTATTTTATGTATTATGGTGCCGTTCTCTTGATATAGCTGGTTTTTTTCACGAAATTTTAAAAACAATGAATTCTTATCGTTATATCAAACGATGAAGCTGATAATTCTTTATTATCATTCTGTTCCTTGAAGAAGTTGCTGAGTCCAAAAACTTGGATCGAATTATTAAATTTCAACGCATAATTCGAGAGTTTTTTTCTCTTTTTAAAATGATGATGGTAATAATAATAATAACAAAAGTCTACAAGTTTGGTATCCAGGCAAATCCCATTCCTGTCGCCACATTTCATTAACATCATACTAGCAGGCCAGACCACTTAGTAACTTTCTCAACTCCTTTGGGAGTATCCAGTATCATACTAGTTGAGCCTTCTTTAAACTTAGTAGATTCATTGCAGGACTGTATAATTTGCAATAGAAGATTTTATTTTTCATCACTCTTCTTAGAGTGGGAGCGGGAGTTCCCTATGAAAATTTGTGTAGTTTATAATATAATAAATGTTTAAATTACTTTTTATCAGTTTACACAGTTTATGATTTACAATAAAGGGCAATGGGTCCTCTTAAGAATAACTATTACTGTTCAATGCCATCTACCTAGTGAACCCTCCCCCCCCCCNNNNCTCCGACCCCCTACCCCTACTGACCTCATAACCAATAGCCTTTTTGGTATGACTCCCATAGAATTGGCCAGGTTGATTGCCCCTTGCAGTGCAGCATAAATGACAAAGTTTCTATGGCAGTCTGTGGTGCAAAGCCCGGGTGAGACATGACCCCCTTTCACTGTGCTGTTAGTCAGGAGGCTGCAGTCAGTAAACACCTAGAAAAACCAATAGATGACCATTGTCTAAAACAAGGGCTGCGATTGTTTTGCATTTTGGCGAAAGAGCAAGCCACATCTCTTTCTCATCAAAGGTAGCATCAATTTTTAGGCAAGCCACGATGGCTCCGACTAATGCGGAAGAGACAGATAATAATGTATTGACTTGGTGGTGTTTGCTATATTATCCATTTTTGTTTCATTCATTCAATTGGCATACATAATCACCGTTGGTTCTTGCCATATTCTCCTACATAAGGCCGTTGATAGGTTCCACTAAAATATTTGAAAAAGTTTGCCGCCATGTTGCAGAGCTTTTTCTTTCGGTTTTGGCAAAAATCGTCTCCTTTCTGACAAACCTCCAGAGGTGTGCACCCTTCCTCGGTGTGACTGGGGTGCACCAAACAAAAAAACGTACCCTTCACTGCCCTCAGAATACAAGAATCTTTCTCGACGCTGCCGCGCTGTAGGAACCAGACAAACGTAGCTCGGGACGGTGCAGTAGTCAATTTTTTTCAAATATCTCTACTTAGAGTATTGTCACCTTTTCAGTATCGACACTGAGACTGTGACATCACAATGATTATCACAATGATTCCATCAAGTCCTAGCCTAACATTAAAGTCAAGATATAATTAAGAGCCATCTAGATAATCGAAACATTGGCCTGGACAGGTAAATATTGTTAGTGATTACATTAGTATAAACCAATCTTCAACTGAAAATCAAAACCCTCTATAAGTCGATGTTGAGTATGAAATCAGTGTAAATTAATAAAAATACATCAAAAAATAAATAAATGGCAGTATCGACAATACTTATTAGCACAATTTTTGGAGATATGTACTCATGTTGAGGTCTAGTATCGAAAATATTCCCTATTGATATCCACCCTTCACAGCTATCTATACAACTAGCAATTAGATTAGAATAGTCACAATATTTGTCAAAGAATAAATTGCACGTAAAGGCGATCCCGCTTAATGGAAGTCTGTTATTAGCTTCTATGAGTAGCAATTACCAGATGTCAGAAACTTCATGGCAATTGATAATCACCATTTCTTTTTAACTGCAACGTTTTGCCTCCCCCAGAAGAGCAGTGACTGCGTCAGTCGATTAAGTGTTCCAACAAACAGTCGACAACAGACGGTTCTGTTTGATCGCCCATGGTGATATGTGAGAACTTGAGCATTAAAGATTGGATCTCTTATAATTGTTAGAAATGTCATCAACTTTGCATGTGGAACGATTATAAGAGTGCATTAACGATGAGATCTCGTAAGAATTACCTTGGCGCCTCGGGACTGAACGCATCTTTGGTAGCGTTCAACATGCACTGTAAATGTACTTCTTACGATGCTCAGAGATCCCATCGATAATGCGCAAATTCTCAACTGACAACCGATTAACTTACTGTTCCGTCCAGTCCAGTACAGCCAGCATAACAAGGGGAGTAATAATTGTTCCCGTCGTCTCCACAGGAGAGGAGTTGCCCCACCTTGGTGCAGTCACAGTCCAAAGATGACGTATTGATGGGAAGACCACTGGTTGGATCAGAATTTTTTTTTTTTTAATGAGAAACAGGATCAGAGACTTATAAAGGAAGTGATGCAGCCTAAAGAATTTGCTGGCAATGCAGAATTCACACGGGGCACACTGTGTGACAAAACTTTCTCAACTGGCTTGGGAGCACACAATGCCATTGCCATTTTACAGGCGCTGACCACTTTTATAGCCAGGTATCCATTTTACAGACAGACTGACTGAGAAAAATGTGAATGACTTGCTTTTTTATGGGACTTACAAATTGATCATAACGGGATTTGAACCCAGGATCTTTAGGTCTTGAGTCCAATGCCACAATGCCATTATGTCAGCCACGGGCCTCAACATTGCAGACTACAATGGAGGCCGCGTGGTCTTGTGGCTTGTGAGTTGTTCTCACAATCTGAAGACTCCTAAGCCTAAGGTTTTTGGGTTCGATTCCCGAGCCGGACGGTATCCGCTACGGTGTCATTGGGAAACACAATTCGCTACCATTTGCCCAGTCCGCTAAGACGTAAGTGAAAAGTTGGCTTTGGCGGTGGAGGTGGCGTCAGGACGCTGCACAGCGGCAACTAGCAATGAATTTGTTATGGATTTCATCTGTAATATTATGTCTCTTTATATTTTGTAAATGTTTATGTATTTGTTCTGTGTTTATCTGTATTATGAGATATATAACATTGTATGAATTGACATATAAAAGAATTATTTCCGGACAGAGTAAGCTGAAAGTCCTATTTTCCTCCTTTTTTCTCCCTCCTAATATCTTAGTCATGATATCGGCTTCGTTGTTTCACAGCACAAACTCACATGTCTCCCTGTGCACCGTAGACAGGCACATTATCGCAGCCAAACACTATGCATAGGGCGGCAGCAGTGGTCATGAAGATATAGGTAGACACAATCAGTCCCTCGTAGCCAACTTTCGTGTGGAGCCGACTGGATACGAGGGCGCTAAAGATGGTGCCGCCGATGTTGCCGATTGCTGTTGTTACACCTGCATTTGAGGGCAAGAAAACTCATACATAGTATAGTAATATCATAATACCACTACATCAACGGTCATATAGTATGATGAAGCTCACCCACCAATTCTCACAGTTTTCGTCATTATCGAGTTGCGTGGTGGCATCTTTTTCTCATAAGAAATTTCACGTTTAGAATATATTTCTTCTAAGTACAGATTTGTGTAATCACAGTTTTGTGTTGTAGTTTATTTTCTGAAACAAAGATTGGATAACTTCCTTTGGTCAGAGTTCATGGGTTAAAGTATCAAAGGTCATGCCATGCTTTGTCTGTCGTCAGTAGACCTTTTTTAGGTATCAGAATTCGTTGTTCAGACATAACAAGCCCATTCAAAGATTGGGTGATGTTACTGGTATGTATTCTAAGTCCTTGTCTGGGCTTATTTACAAATAAACTTGTTAAACTTGTGATAACATTTTTTATATCACTGTCAGCTGAAGAGAACCACACTTCTTCAGAAGACGAGAACAACCAATAAAAGTACTTCTCGCAGGGACCCACTTTAGGAATTAATTAATGCTGCATGTAGCTGACTATTTCACAAACCATTTCAATTACAAGAGGATAACCCAAATGAACAGATAGATAATAGTAAGCTCTATACAAATTTCCAAGTGCCAAAATGTGAATTTGATCCAGTATGGCGAAGACGATCTCTTTTCTGTTAGATAGCAGAGCACTGTACCTGGCATGTGTATTTTGTGATAACACTACTGTTATGAAAGATGATAAAATCACAACACACAAATTCAAATTTTAGCAGTGCCTCATAGGTATTCCTCATATCGATTTGTCATATTTGACAGCAACGATATTATCTAGCCATGGCAGCAAGGGGAGCAAATGGTGGAGGCGAGAAAGAATGAGCCATTCTCATGATTAAGTATGAAATTTGTGGATCCGGCTTTCATGTCAGGGACCTTTAAGGAAGACGAGGAACTCTGGATCCTCGCTTGGCTCTAGGACTGTGGGAAGGGTGGAAGGGAAAAGAGGACCAGGGCTCTGCGCTGTGGCGACTAACAATGACTTTGCAGTATTGTGTATCTGTGTATTGCTCTGCTTGTGTACAATAATAATATAAATATGATTGCATGGATTCATAAAACAAATTTCATAAATATCAAACTAATAAAAGTTCTGTTTCCAGTGTTCATTTCGTTTCTCATCATCTTACCAGTAATGTAGGCCACCTCGGACATTGGCACGTTATACTCCTCGGCCATATACATGCTCCTGAACATCTGCGTGCCAGCCAGAGGGATAGCGATGATGGCAATATCTAGGAGCAGGAGGTCGAAGGCTGGGATCTTCAGCAGTCTCAGTAAAGCTCTGGGGAAGTCTAGCCAGGGAAGAAGGCAAGATGATAACTTGAACGACGAGAATTCCTTTTCTGAGATTTGGAGATGCCAAATGGACTTTGCAGAAAGTAAACACTTTAAAACAGGCCCTATAAGTTATTAACTGGCCATAGGATAGGGAAATAGGGGCTTAATTTAATTAAAAAGAAAACAACCTTAAGTGGTTGAAAAGTTATGGTAGACTTAGACTGTAGTTGGTTTTACTTTCCATGGAATTTCTGCGTGTTGCTTGCAGTGTACTTTCTATCGTCCTTTTAGTGACTGTTTTCAGATTAAATTCACTATTGCGAATTTTACGAGAAAAATATTTCACACTGCACAGAAACTTTGCAGATGGCTAGTTTACTATCTCCCCGACTGTTACCGTAGAAAAAGTTGATATAAAATCGTGCAGTTTTTTTTTTAATGAGAGCAAATCCATTTGCGTCGTGGCAACCTTCACGGATTAAGTAGCTGGTACTCGCTATCTGACAATAATGATCAGATGGCACAGCTTTGGAATTATGTCAAGCAAATGATTTATTAAAAAACCTTTTAATTGTTGAGAATAATAATAATAATAAAGTTCATTTATATAGCGCCAATTCCCCACTTGGTGGGCCCTTGGCGCTTTACAATCACACTTTTACACCCCTGCATACGTATCAGTATCTGACAATATAAAACATGATAAAGATACTACATATGAACAGTAAAATTAAGTTGACAATCAACCACAGTCATTCAGGTACTTCCTGAACAGAAATGTTTTTAAATGTTTGAAAGCTTTGAAGAGTCTTTTTTGCTTTAATTTCTTCAGGGAGCTCATTCCATATAGATGGTGCAGAATGAGTGAAAGCTCGTTCCCCAAATGTTTTTAAATTGATACGTGGAATACTCAGAAGATTTAAGTTTTTTGACCTGAGCTCTTTTGCTCAAAATTCTGAAAGACACTGCGTCGTAATTTTGGATGATAAAGTTTAAGCACTAGGAAACATCTGAGTACCAAAGTATTTCATCACGATTGAATTAAAGTCAAACCTTTTATGAGTTCCATGAGGCTCTGTTCTTTCATAACACCATCATTTGTTGCGTGTTTCACCGGCTGCTCAAACACAAGGTCACCTGTTAGACTCACCCGTCTTTCTGTCTGATGTTCCAGAGAGGGTTGCAAGCTCACTCTTCGAAGAAAACAAAATCGCCAAGGTAGAAGAACAAACAAATGAAGATGAGCAATATTCTTTTGCTTAGATTATTATCGTATCGTCATATAACAAAAAACTACCACGACACACCATAATGAATTTATTGAATCTTATACTTTTCTACTAATGCAGAAGGAAAGCGAGCGACATGACATCCTGGAGAACACTACAGGCCTGGATATAGGTATGAAGATGCTAATTGCACCTGGCATAAAAATATGCAACTTTAAATAGTCCCTATAAAATAAAAAAAACTGGCCATAAGGNGGGGGGGGGGGGGGGGGTTAGATTTTAATTTCAAAGGCGTAGATAGGGGCAAATACATGTGTAGACTCAGAATAGGTGAGGTTTAGTCACTCAAATATAAAATATGTGTTTTTTTGCTAGGTCGGTAAGGTTATCCTGTTTACTGAGTGAAAAGGCCTAAAATATTAAGTTGTCTGCTTCACTACCTAAGTTCTCAAAAGCTAACTGGTTTAGGGGCATTTTTCTTTATGTCAAAATTCGGAGGAAGCGCTAAACAGCATGTTTAGAAAGTATTTTGACACGGCATCCCAGGATAAGTTAATGAGAAGAGTAAAAGCTAATATAGCCAACAGTGAAAAAAACATTGGCATCTTCATACCTAAAACTGAAGTGATCATTGCATGTGTTTTCCAAACGTGATCTTATATTTTTTGTAAACATGAGATATCTCTCTTTATCTCTTTTTATCTCTCCCTCCCATTCACTTACTTGCTCTTCTAATGCTCTGTCTCTTTTTGTTTTACCTTGTTTCTTTCCTCGAAAATCGAGTAAATGTAATATTCTTTTCATTTCGGCTTTTGATTCTGGTATCCATACCTCCTGATTTTCTACTCTTCTTTCACTACACTCATTTCAATAATGAGCAGAAACTATAAATCATAATGCTATTGCTCTTCAACAATTTAAAACGAACTAAAAGCCAGCCAAGGCATTACAATGATTACTTTCTACTGCTTGAGCTGTCATCTGACTGATGACTGGCCGTTGTCAATGTGACATGTGTAGTGACCTTATAACTTGACCTCTGGGGTTCACCCGGTGTGTTGTCTGTAGCAACAATGATCGGTGCTCTGTGAAAAAAAAAGAACTGTTAAAAGAATCAATAGTCCACACTTGCTGCTACGCAAGAAAGAAGACAGAAACATCAAAGCAAGAAACGCCTTAATTCACAAAATATGGTGAAAAGTAAGATGCATAATAAGGATACTGAATGTGCATTTTTTCATACTGTTTTTGCAAAGACGTAGATATGCGGTGTGTATTTTCACGTTTACACCAGCAACGTCTTTGACACGACATTGAGAGAATTGCTATGAAATTGACTTTGTTAAAAAGGTCTTGTAAAGTCTTTAGATGTCGTCTCTCCATCGTAACCGTATGTGAAGCACTGTTTGGAGATCTACACAAATAATTCTGATAATCTGATTTGTCTGAATGGCATGATGGTTCAGAGTAAGTTGTCTTGAAATAGGATATAGTATGAAATATAAATCAAACTGGCAGTGACCTCTCATTTCTCGTGGTATTCTGAGACGTGTGCAGGGAACTTCTAACGATTTGTGTGGGAACGTGGAGGTTT
>JAWQUT010000033.1:1695053-1727569 GCA_033807755.1 Ellobium chinense
ACTTTCCTATCCGGACAGCAATAGGGCATTACTGGGTCATAAACTAAAGCTAAAAAAATCTTGACCTTTGTTCATATAATGTTTTGACATTCTTTTGTAAAGTGGTAAGAAAATCGGAAGTTTTATCGCGGATTTACTGCGGTACTTGTGTGGCTTTGAGTGCGAAACACTCTTGACCTAGATCTGACTCTTTACGCGTCAGCAAAAATGTCTTCACTAGGGATTTTACAAAATATGACATAAAATAATGTTTTGCATCCGGTCAAAATGAGGCTGAAGTATATCTTTCTGGTTAAATCATGTTACTGGTATTTTTTTTTAAAAGCTTATATAAAGAGCTCAATGACTGTATTCTTAATTGAAAAAAGTTTTGACCTAGAATTTTTCTGGCCCGAAAATAATTGTCTGACGTAGCACGGGATCATCCCTCATGCAGTCATAAAACTTGTTAGAAAATCACAATTAAAGAACAAATTTTCACGACAGAACTCATCCAACCTGTCTCATGAAAACTGGAATCTATTCGTACTTGCCAAGCAGTCGCCCATAAAATATTTTGGTTTTTTGTATTTTTTTTGTTAACAATTGGTTTCACTTTGGATTTCAGCAACAAACAAAAATTTCGAAACTTCATCTTCAGCTTAATAGTTCAGCTCCTGGTCTGGCGACATAAGCGTCATTTTGACTGGTTCTAAGACACACACGGACATAAAGAGGCACAAGAATTAAGTCAGTATTAACAACGGCAACAGGAACACAAACAACAACAGTGAGCGACTTGCCCTTCAAGTCAATGGGGATGTCTGACAGAATCCCATTGATGGCTTTCCCAATAGGCTGCGCCAGGTCGAAAAAAACTGTTTGTAAACCTGGTTAAGATACGAAATGAAAATGTTAATTATTATTATTATTATTATATATGATGTAAATATTCTTTTTGCCTCGTATGGACATTTCTTTAACATGCTACACGGTATTTTACATCTCATTCATAATACAGCTAAACATACAACGATATGAATTGTACATATTATAAATACAAAATATTACAAAAATACAAAATTCAAGTGAAATCCATTAAAATTCATTGCTAGTCGCCCCAGTGCAGTACGATGTTCTCTCCCCTCCCTCCCCCACCTCCCCGCAGCTCTAAAGACAAGTATTTATTTATCACAATGTAAACAGCACGGCCCCGGGAATCGCATCCACAAACCCAGATTTAACAGTATTCAGTTTTCGACTGCTACTTACAGAGCCGCACGGTAACGCTGGCATCCATGGCATGTGTCAAATTAAAACACTGGAAAAACTCTCTACCATGGACAGAGCAGATTAGGAGCATGATGTGGTAGAACGGTGCAAGCCGCCCCATCCTCTCCTGGATAGTTATAGCCCATACGATTGTTAAGACAACACCATAAGATGGCCATGTTTGAGAGAATTTGGCTACAGCAACAGATTTCAAATCAAAACTGGTCATTCGTCCTCCCTATATCCATTCCTCTTTCTCTCTCTCATTTATATGACAACACTAGCTTCCTCTCTCTCTCTCTCTCCTCTTCCCCCCCCCCNCCCTCTCTCTCTCTCTCTCTCTCTCTCTCTCTCTCTCTCTGGACATCATTTTCCTCCCAGATGTCTGAGTATAAACTATGTAACAAGATGTCCTGCATATTCAGTAGGCCAGCCCAACTCTTTCATACTTTATATATATATATCTTGGACTGTTCTTGGACATTCTGTAGTTTTAGTATGGTAATTCCAACTGTCATTTAAAAACTGTCCAGTTTTCAGAGAATTAATTTATTAGCAGTTCTGAGAGCTCAACATTAATTAACTATGTTAATATAATATTATCTGTCTCGTCTTTGTTGTTCTCAGCATCGTCTGATTGTTCAGAAAACTCCTCTACTGTGGTATGTCTGGGTTCATGATACGATCTTGTACTTTCCTCAGTATGAGTGACTATCTATTATTTTAAAAATAAAAGAAAGAGAGATGGAGAACAGGTAAATTCGAATGAAGAAATAGATTAAGTAATCCGGGCCAAGCACGCTAAAAGTCAACCCGCAGTATTGATTTAATGTGCACTGAACGCTCTGTAGCAGGTGATATCAATACAAAACGTTCCTTGTTCGTAAAATTCTAATTAGCCAAACTGATACCCGTTTCACTGACATTTTAAAAATTCTCTTTTTTTCTGTTTACTTTGAATTAAAAATAAAGCATGTCCTCGCTGGCATAGTTAGAGACAACTTTCATAAGAAATGATATGTCAAGAATACTTGCATAACTAATATAATTATTTAATTATTGATCCCGCTTTCGTCTGACAAGTCAGTATTATCCCATTTGTTATGATGGAGGTGGGGACTGCCATTGATCTTGCTATTACTTCTTGAAAAAGGAAAAACGTAAATTATCACATTACAAACATGAGCAGAAACTGACATGAAATAATGAATTTAGACTAGTTTGAAGCAGGTTCTACAAGTTTAGTAATCTTTTCTCAGACCTTACTGGGCGGTTTGTGGGCGGTCAAGTAATGTTAAAGGATTGGCAGGACAGACACGATAAACCAGACAGCACATCGACACTGACAATTAATATACAACAATACATTCATAATTTCATAATATTAAAAAAGACGTCTTCTATCATCCACATTATGTGCTCCATCTCATATTTAAATAGGGCGTGTTTCCAGGTAAACATGGCTGAGATTGGAAAATCGAATAATTAAACATTAGTTAATTGTAAATTTTGCAATTTGAGTCATGTCTCATCTGTTCTCTGACATTCTTTGATCAGCGCATTAGTCACTGGCGAATCATAAAAAGTTTGCCAACGTGAGATGCCAGTATTGCAGTGGAATTGTTTTGAAGTAGGCCTATACTTTTGCTTCGTTAGTGCTATCTCCCCTAGCTGATAGATTCAGCAGAAGCAAAGAATAGGAAAGACATAATAAAAATCTATTCATTTCTCAGATAAAATAATATAATTAATTTGGCTCAATGACAGATTAATTATTAGTTTTCTAAAAGTGGAATACTCCTTCGTAAGTTTAGGTTACTGTAATTGCAGGGCACTCTTGTGTCCGTTATGCAAATAACATTGGAAGGTGGACAGCATAAGACACAAATACATTGTTATAATAATATAGAACTTACACAAAATGATTAGACTTTTCACACCATCTGGCAATATTAATTTAGTTAACATGCTGTGACAAGGACAACACTTGAAATTTTCATCTGTCTGGGTGTTTTATTTTGTTTGTTTAACGGCACCGACAGAAACTGACATAACATTCGTCTCAAAACTGCCTCGGATATAACTGTGCTAGAACTACAAAATTTCTTCCATTCACAGAGCATGAACATCACAGCGTCCACTGATCACGTGCTCCTCAGCATGGATCTTGGCCAATCAACGTCAGAGCCACCTAAAATGTCTGACGAATCAGCGGGCGTATTAAGTGACCACGTCATGGACATTCTGTCCAAGGCCATCAACTGCGTCCTCGTTCAGGTCATCGCTATCTTTGGATCCTTCGGAAACACTGTCACTATCCTGATACTTGTCCGCGGCGACCGCCTTGACAGCACCAACATCATCGTGCTATCGTTGGCGGTTTGTGATCTTTTCTTTCTCGTTACGCTTTCGGTCAGAAGACTTGATTGCGTCCTATCTGCGATTGATCCCATTCTGCTTGAAATTTACCAACCTTATGTCCATGCGTACTTATGGCTTACGGGACGTTGGGCAAACAGCGTATCTCTCTCGCACATCGTAATCATCTCTCTGGAGAGGGTTGTGGCTGTATTGTATCCGCTCAAAGTATCGACGTGGATCACCCGGAAAAGAACGATGGCGTTGTTGGTGGCCGTATATATTCTCATGTTCTTGCTCTGTTCGCCTTTCATCTTCGGGTATCTCAGAGTGGTATGGTCTTTTAACAGCGAGTACAACCGAACGCTTCCGAGAATAGTGTTTACGAAGCTGTTTCTCGAGAACAGCAGAGCTGATGATTTTTTCAACGTTCTAAGCATGGCCAGTAGCACACTCACGAAACCGGTCTACATCGGTATCGTGGTGACCAGTTCCACAGCTATTGTAATCAGACTCGCCCAGTTAGGCAGACAGCGAAAGACAATGACAGCGAAACAAGTGGATGGCAGTATCGATATCAAAGTATCTCGCATGCTACTGACAGTGTGTCTCGTGTTTATTGTGTGCTGCTTTCCATTTTTCATCGTGTACTATTGGGTATCGGAAACGCCATATGCAAAACCTCCACATCCTCTTTATTACTTCATCAGCGATCTTGACGAATTTTTCTTGGCCATTAACAGTGCCGCGAATTTCTTGATCTATGTTTTGATGTCCACAAAGTTCCAAAAATCGTTTCGGAGACTGTTCTTCTGTGCATAAAATGGGATTTTGGTCTAAATGTTTTCTTAAAACACATTTTTAGCCGAGGGTCATGAGATGCCAATCGAAGACCAAGACGCGAGACAAATGTGAAGAGAGGAATGAGCCTAGTCTATATCACGACTGATTAAAGTCGACATAGGTTCCTTAATATGAAAATAAAAGGAAATTGCTCCCTCCTTTTTCTCTCCTCTTACGAACACACAGTCGTATAGCTGCTCAAAATACCTCCATCATGTCTCCATCTGCACACAGCATATATCTATTTATGTAAAGGATATGGTATGAGTCTTTCTTCCGTTAAAGTGTCCTTCCAAATCTCTGAGTCATTTCATTCAGTGCAATCTCTAATCCTATCTCACCGTATTGCACAATATGTGAGCTCCCCATGCAACGATTCAAAATGTGGTCACACATTTCAGAGATCCGTTGCTGTTTAGAAATATATCACACGGTTGAAATGTGCTGTGGTTATGCTCAATATCATGAAATTTGTTGTTGCAAAGTTTGAAAAATATTAATTGATTATTGTCCAAGTTATGGAAAAAAAATGGAGGGTTCATTTTCTTTACTCTGTATATGTACATACTATTACTTTGAAAAGGAAGAAGAAAAAAAAAACCTCCCTGTAGCGTTATAGTTATTGTCTTCTTTTGCAATCCATTGCTATTGATGATAGTTGTTGAAGAGGTGATAGTTCAGGTGGTAGTGACAGTAACAGTAGTGATGATGATACCAATAGCAGTAGTGGTTGTGGTAATAGTGGAGAAAGCAACAGTTTGAATAGCTGGTTGCAGGTTCGAATCTCTCTCGAGGCAAAAAAGAAATAGCCGACAGAAGGACGTTTGGGAGTCTTGATTCATATTGTGGCCCTCTACAGAGTATCAGGAATGAGAGTCTTTAAACACTTGTTATACTGCGGTATCTTCCTTTGAAGAACTACTGTTGCCTCGCTGTCCGAATGAATGTGG
Organism: Ellobium chinense; assembly: GCA_033807755.1. Taxonomy (NCBI): domain Eukaryota; kingdom Metazoa; phylum Mollusca; class Gastropoda; order Ellobiida; family Ellobiidae; genus Ellobium; species Ellobium chinense. The sequence goes on from JAWQUT010000033.1 coordinate 1,700,456, forward strand.
TTTACAAACTCAAACTCGTGTATTCGAAAGACCCGCACAATCATTGTAGATTCTCTGAATTCGGATCTTTAGGCTTCTGATATCTAGTGATAGGCCAAATCGATCACTGACTGGGTGTCATCTACTAACCCACTAACATATAAAATCCCCCTTTTCTTGAGTCTTGCTTGTTAGCTAATGTTAGGATGTAGGAATGTGTAAAAAGACCTGTGATCTAGATATTAAGGTATCCTAGATTCTGTAAACAACTGATGATGATGATGGTATATGGGGGTATGGAGAGGGAGATGCATTGTCTTTATCTACATTCCTGATTATTGTGAGTTCAGTTCTTGTTTCTGTCCCTTTACATATAATTTGTTTAGATTTGATCTCATCTGCCTATGTGTTATGCCTTGATGTGTGTTCGTGTGATCATTATATGCTTCTAATTTTTCTGTTCATTGATGAAGGACACACGTCCGAAAATTTGGAACTTTTCTGAAATTTTTCATGCCACAGTTTTGAGAGTTTCTTTATATATATATTTGAAAATGATGATGATGATGATGAAAGAAACCCACTACGTGGTGGTGATGATGATGATGATGATGATGATGATGATGATGATAATACTACTATTATTATTATTATTGTTATTATTATTATTATTATTATTATTATAATGGTGATTAAGACCATTAAGACAACAACGTGAAAAACCAAGCCTGCATACCAACATAGATTCCCAACTTGGTTTTGTCCAGCAAGTTGTCGTCAATATATAAGTTAGGTAAGAAGCCATAATGGAAACTCTCAGCGATCCCTTTAAGCAGCTGAACTATGAGAATCACATTGTAGGCGACCATGTTGACTGGTTTGGCCTGGAGAAGAAATGGTAAATTGCTGCTAGATATTGTGCTGTGAACCGGAGGAGGTGGGGGAGGAGAGTGAAGAAGGCATCTTGTGAGCGGGGGCTGATTAAGCCAGCGCAGGACTTGTAGCATCAGAAGTGGATTTGGAGTCCGCGAGGCCTTGAGCTTAAAATAAATGCGGGGCACATTACATTGCCGTGGAGAGAGAGAGAGAGAGAGAGAGAGAGAGAGAGAGAGAGAGAGAGAGNGAGAGAGAGAGAGAGAGAGAGAGAGAGGAGAGAGGGAGAGAGGGAGAGAGGGAGAGAGAACAAACGAATATCAATATTTATTCATACGTAATTATGATATGTGTAGCAGTGGTGGTTGTGGTAACAGTAGAGGTAGCAACAGTTAGAGTAGACTGCGGGTTCGAATCCCTCTCGAAGCAAAAAAAAAAAAAAATCCAACTGTGTGTGTTTGAAGGACCTGTTTGACCTTTGCTCTGAGAGTTATTCCCCATGCCTGAGAAACAGGGACTTGTGGGGAAAAGTGTTAACTTCATTTCTGTTCCAGCAGCTCCAGACACTTCTGTTAGACAATGTATTCTTTAACTTTCAACCAAGTGGCCATTCCAGCTCAAAAATTCAGTTCGACAGTGCGGTAAGGCAAAGCTTTCTCCCTCTTTATGGCCTTAACTTGATTTGGTTTACATAATATCTGCCTTTGACAGTAGCATTGAAAGATTACCATAGACATGTTACCACCCGAGATGCACCTATGATGTAAATTTATGACGGGTAACGGAAGTTAGAGTTTTGCGAAATGTGATTGTGTACATGTGAGTTTGTGTCCTCATGTTCATTGCTTTATAGTACTTATTTTGTACTTAAACCTACAATATTAATAAACTTGTTAAACTTGTTTACAAACTTATTGACTTGGGCACCCAGAGGTGTTAAGGCATCATGCTGGCAAACCGTTACATGGTTGTTCTCTTTAAATGATTCACTCCCATGTGGCTTACAGTGGTCTTGGGGGCAGCTCAATAGTAATAATAATAATAATAATAATAATAATAATAACAACAATAAAGTAATAATAATAATAACAACAATAATAATAATAATAATAATAACAATAATAATAATAATAAAGTAATGATACTAATAATATAATGCGCTTTATAAGTCATGTAGCCAGGCTGATGTCCTTTCAAGCGACTTCACACTTTTATGATCACAGCAGGTCAGATCACTCTAGAACTTTCTCCACTCCCTGGGAAGTGTAATAATATTATATTATAGTGCCGCTGCCACGTACAGGTGCTGATCACTAGCATTCTGACAACATCTTTCACTGCCGATAGCCAGGTGCCCATTTTGTAGACGGATGGACCGAAGAAAATGTGAATGAAATGCTTTCCCAAGACACTTACAATATGACCGTGGTCAGGAATCGAACCCACGACCTTTAGATCTTAAGTCCAACACCGCAACCATTCGGCCACGCTGCTTCACAACAGGGTACGAGACTTAACCAACCTCAGATGTTGAATTATCCAGCTGTTCACTGTCATTGCCTATCAAAATATGAGGAGCAGCTACACACAGATATTGTGCATTGTCGCTTTCGTCAGAGGAATTGCTTGTGTTGGAGCCGTGGCTTGATTTGGTCCTGCAGAATAAGAAGGGAAAAAAAAAACCACTACACTTATGGAAAGCTATTGAAGTGCTTTCCTGGGCGAGTGGGTACGAAATTTTAGAAGCTTTACTTCATTCGTACCTTCAGCATTAAAGAAACTTAGGAGTAACATTGTTTAAAGCGCGCGTGCAGACGCAAGCATTAGCGTATATTATGTGGCATGTAAATAACTGCAGCTTGTACATGTAGAAATAATTAATTAATGTGGAATAACTTCACTATGAAGTCAGTCTACGTAATATAATTATCAAATAATGTTCAGTAAGTAGGTCTTTTGAGCATTAAATTATTTCTGAACAAGGTCAGTTGCTGCCTTGAATGTACGTCTTTTCCTACTGGCCCAGGTCACAGAAAACTTACAACCCTGAGATAAGCTGAGCCTGCTTATCGGTAATACAGTTACATTTAAACAGAAGGCTTTGTGCTAATTGTAACACTCGGTATTAGCAATTCCATAATTATGTTAATTAATTCACAATGATTATGAACATTCATAAAGGCACTAAAACAAACTCTACACCGGATTCAGCGGTGTCATGCGGGAATTCCCGCAATGACTTTCTCGGAAGTAGAACCAGCCAGACTACAACGGTAGAGGTGATGAACAACTAAATCTAGACTAGTTCTAAAATTATTGTCATGGTGAGTTAATAAGCAACAGCGTATTATATTGATGCACTTCGAAGTATTAGGATCTATCTAGGGAATCGACGACCTTACAAGTTATGCTAATAAATAATGGTGGAGGCAGTGGAGGTTGCCGTTCACTACTTTCATTCTTGACTTTAGGTTCGCTCACAAGACAAGGTAGTATATTCTATGGTTTCGTTTGCTTAGAATAGAGTTAGGCAGTAAACTAAATTAAATACTGTTGCAAACACCTGGACACTTTACTTTTAACAATGATGGCTTTTATGCTGGGCATCAGGAGTCCTTCTCGATTGATTTTTGAGTTAGACTAGAAGCCCATTTATATGAGCATTTGGGTTGAGGCCTCCGTCTCTACAGGCATTAGGGTAAGGGTTAGCGTTAGGATGGAGATTTCTGAATATGTCATATATGCTAATGGTAAAGTTTACCAAGGCCCAAATATCAAACTTCACCCACCTATTATGTATTATATATATATATATATATTTACATAGGGAAATTGTTTTACAATGTCATACAATGTTATACTTCTCATTCATAACACAAACACATATAGACTAACAATACACATCATACATATGAATACATAATATTACAAATGAAATACATAACAAAGTCATTGCTGGTCGCCAGTGGTGCAGCGCCATGGTTCCCCCCCCCTCCCCCCGCTCTAAAGGCAGGTACTCATTTACACCTGAGTCGAGTGAGGGAATGGAAGTGGAGTATCTTTACCAAGTACACTACAGCGTAAACAGCCCAGCTTGCGAGTCAAACACATAACCCTTAGACTTGAAAGTCTTCAGTTATTAAGTACGACTCACAAACGGCATGGCCACGTTGCCTCCTAGTTCAAGAGTGTGGCATGTGTGTGTGTGTGTTTGCGGTTGGAGGTGGGATATTAAGGTGAGAGAGTGGGGAGGGGATGGAGGGTTGGGGGAGGTTNGAGGATTGGAGGAGATGGGGGGGAATGTTAACAAGGCAGATAAAACTTAAATGAACATTTTAAATTTCCTTAACCTGAGAGTTACATAGAATTGTATATGACACTGTTTTGTTTAACTTATTTTCTGTTTTAATTTTGCTTAAAGCTGTAAAGACAGAAGAAACAATCCAGCCTCACAATGGCTCAAACGAAAGCTCTCGTCAGCCTGTTAAATACTAAGCTGAACCTGGTCACATCACAGTGGGATGAACTGCATGGGACACTGGGCAGCTATGTAAACAAGGTGAGCACTTCAAGAGTTTGGTCTCCTTTTCTTGCCTGGTCTTTTTTCCTGGGAGACATAAGCTACACTCAATTACTGCACTGCTGAAAGGAACTTTGCCAGGAGAAAAGTCTGCTACTTAAACTGTGATGATGAGATTAGTTGCTGTTTTCCCATCTAATGTTGTTTTGGTGTTATTGTGATACTTTTCTCCAGGTTAGTTGATGCCCAATGGACCTGGCATAAAGGTATGCAATGATAAATTCTCTCAATAAAGTAAAACCTGATCATAGGGAGGGAGAATAGGGGCTTGGTTTCATGTTGAAAAGGTCCTGAGTACTTGTAGGCTTAGAATTTTACCACTCGCTTATAATATTCCTGGTTATAAAGGCTGTAAGGTCACTGTATTTATTGAAAAGACCTTCATTATCTACATCTTCTAATTCCTGCCAAGAAAGATAAAAACTCAATTGGTCTTAGTGTATGTATTTGTGTGCCAAAATTTACTGAAGATTGAAAAGAGGCACAAACATTTTGGCACATTATTCACTAATATGGATGGGGTTGGTGACTGATCTAGCTAACTGTGAAAGATATGTTGTGATCTTCATATCTCTAGTTTTATTGGTACTTTTCTTTTACTGTTGTTAATAGCCCAAAATACTTGTAGTTTTCATTTACTGGGACTGGAGGCCTACACTGATATTAGCTGAAGAGTGTCTTCTCTGGATTTTTGAAAAATATTTATTGAATTTCTTTTTAAAGCCTTAACGATTAAGTTCAGGTATGATAATAATCAATTTGTGAAAGAATTTCCCCACGAATTTAGTCATAATAGTATTGAAATTAAGTCAGCAATAATTCAGATCTCTTTAGTGTGCAGTCTAGCAAGATGAGATTCTCATAATACTCTTCAGAGAGAGTCCTGATTGTCATCTTCTGTCAATCCTGTGATGACTGAGGTTGGTTGGACCAATCTCAGTGGAATGAAACAGCTATTTTTGATGGGTCAACAATCACAAGGACTTCCATTTCATCAAAAGGTGGCAAATTCCATATTTCATGTACAGTATTGTACTACAGTGTATGTATTTACTAACCCCAATGATAAAGCAGTGATTAACAGTACCATCTTTTAAATCACATAATTCCATATTTCATTTTCATTGCTTCCCAGCACTTATGACGCCTTAATCTTTTCACTGCTACTTTTTTTTCTTTACACAAATTAAGCTCATCACATAATGACATGCACTGTCATATTATGTAGATCATGTCATATTATACTCTGATCATGTTATGTTCTTTGTATAACCATGTTTTCAGATGGCAACTACTGCTCGAGCTACACTAGAGGCTGAAACCCAGGACCTGTACAAGATCAAGGAAGCAAACTCAATGCTGGAGAAAGGGCTGGAGTATTTAGTACAGCTCAGTGTGCAAGTGGAAGGTAAGACCATACTATTCTAGCCAGGATCTGCATTACCTTTTGTTGGTCTTCTCTCACCATTTCCATAATATGTTTCTTTGAGGTTTTTCCCTGACTTATGGTTTCAGGTCCTTTGCTTTAAGTGACATTTATAATTCTTGCAACCAGATTAGTATTTGTGAATATAAAGAATTCCCGTAACATGTCAGGTGACTTCTATAATCAAATGTTGTTCATTGACTACATATTTCTCTGAATTATTTTCTTGGCATTAAACATTTCAAACAACTACATATATATATCTCAGGCCAGAATAATGTTAGGTCAAAAGGTGCCATCTGAAAGGTGCCTTTGAAAGGCGAGTCTCGCCCACAAATTGCCATGGAATTGCATCTACTCAGATGGATTTACTTTCATATTTCAAACTGTACAAATTTCTATATTAATTCCTGTTTACCTTACAGAGGGACAGTAATATAGAACTCTGAACAGTTTCTATGCAGTATGAAAGGTTTTGCTTTTGTGAAATTCACAATTCGGAAAATTAGCGCTCACTTATGTGAACAGTGTGACTGAGTTCAAATTGTTGAAATGTTTTACCATGCCCCTCCTTTCCTCTTATACACCAGGTGAGCCTTCAACTTTAAAGTTATAAGTTCTTCACATCTGCAGCCTCCTCTCATCACATATAAGTTAATTTATTATATGCACAAATACCTTTCTCATTATGGGCAATGACATGCTTATAAACTAATGGTAATCAGTGACAATAAATGTTTATTTGCTAGGTAACAAATTAATATTTTTCCCTGTATGTAAAGCTACTAGCCTCTGCATCTAAAGTATCCACCTTTGCCCATCTAATATAACATGAAAGTAACAGGGCGGAAAGGGGGGAGGGGGGGACTTTGCAGTTTATAAAATTATTAACTAGATGCAGCATTCTCTTCACGTGATAATTTATTAGCCTATAGTGATCATACCCACTGATGTTTTAGGTGTTTTATTTCCTCAGAAGATACAAAGGGTTTTCCACTTAGCAATTCAGCTTCCACCCCAGTATTGGCAGTTTCACCTCTGATACCGTCAGAACTGCCTTCTGAGGTGTCTCAGAAAGGACTGAGTAAAATTGGTAAGAGTATGTCATCTTTTAAAGGGAAATTCACTCAAATCTTTATCACTCATTAGACAGACCTTGGCCTGCTGTGTGTGGTCTTTATTTTCTCTTACTAAAATGACCAAATGCCTAGCAGCCCTTAGTGATCACTGTGTGAGATGACATCAACATTTCATATGGAGGCATTAAACTCTTAGCTGAGAAGTGGATGGCACTGATATTACTGTTCACCTATTCAACTGACGTGGTGTGATGACCACCGTATTATTGCGACCATTGCTGAGGACACTGGGTCTTAGGGATGATCATTCATATTACAACTCTGTGTCATGACCATCTGCCTAGCTCAACTGTTGTATGACCCTTCTGATGTTTCAGAGACAGTAGAATCTCGATACTACTTGCTCATATATTAATAATACTTTTTTTATAAAGAATGAATTCTACATGCATGAATTCATTATCTGTGCAATAAGAATGGACCCGGGCGTGGCAGGCTATTTTCATGATTAAATCCAAAACCACAGTAGGTAACATCCACCAGAACTGTCAACCTCCATGAAAGTCTGTAAACGTGGTTAGCATCAGTAACTGCTCATTGAGGAGGAGGTATTGCATTAATAATATAGGGGCAAGGTTGTGCCACATCATCCTGTTTTGCTCTTTTTATGGATGAAGTCAAAATTTCGAAATTCTGTTTTTCATTCATTGATGATATGCAATCTGAAGCCGTCAAGCAATGGGCTAACATTTAACCCATAAATGTAGTCACTCAGAAGTGTTACATTCATTTCATTGAGCAGGCGTGTATTGCTGATTCGCTATAATTGCTGCTACTACATCAGTGATAATGCAAGGATCTCCATGTAGCAGACAATGTTATTTTAGCCCCCTAATGCCCAATTCATAGAATGAGTGTCCGTGCTAGTTCTTCTGTATTTCATTATTCAGGTGGGGCCTCAATATTAAGTACTGTATACCTCAATATTAAGTACATTTAGTTTTTCATACACCAAGGCATACTTTATATCAATATTTTCCTGAATTATATAATCACTAAATAAGACTGCTGCCAGCTGGCTAATCTGAAGCTCCTAAGAGTTACTCAAAGGTTAAAATGGTAATCATCTAATTTAAAAAGATGATCTAATCTAATTAAAAAAAAAACTGAAGAACATGACCACTTTCCTAAGGCAGTCATTTTAATAAGGAATGAATGGTAGTCGTAATAAACAAGCTCTATAAATTTAGTATTTAATTAAATTTTTTTCTTTATGATTATCTTTGTCATCAGATAGTAGACTACTTTACTATACAGGCTTGGGCTGTCATTTGTGTCTGTTTATATTTTCAGAACAAAGATTGAATGAGTTGGAGAAAAAGCAAGCTGACATGGAACAGCTGCACATCACTAAAATTAAAAAGGTCGAGGAACAGAATAAAAAAGAAAATGGCATTTCCATCGATTACATATGTGATACCAGCATTTTTAGTTCAAACACCATCTAGGCAAAAAATAGAAGAGAGACAAAGTAGACATTCAGGTTACTACTGAAAGTAAAGCCAGGTTTTAACTCCCTAGTATCAAATATCTGTTATTTACTGTGCATGTTTCCCATTCCTCAGATGACACACCTGGTTCGCAACCTGATGATTTAGACCATAACCCACTTTCCTCTTTGTCACAGTTGGAGCTGCCTACAGCTATGCTTCAAAGAAGCCCAAGTTCTACTGGTAAGAATGTGTCCCCTTTGCACAGTTTAGAGTAGGACACGCACATCAAAAATAATTTTCCGTTTTTCAATACTTTTTCTGTCTAAAAATTATCCGTGGTGCCCACCGAGTCAAGTTTGCGAAGGAAGAGCATCGTTCTGTTACAGTGCACGTATGTAATATGACACAATAAGGAGAGCTAGAGTTACCGGGTTAGGCCCTTGCGTCCAGAATTATTCCCCTTCTCCGATCAGCAGAAGCCTGTGGCAAAAACGCTGATGTCACTTACGTTCCAGCAGCTACCGACACCTCTAACTGACAATATATTATTTAGCTTTTAATTAAGGTTCTGGTATTCCAAATTCAAACGTAAAGTTTGATAGTGTAAGCCAGAAAAAGTATTCTGCATTTTTATTGCCTCAGCATGATTTTGTTTGGCATATCTACTGTTCACAGAGGAATTAAAACATTCATACCAACATGCTATTACCCATCTGCAGAGCGCTGGCTAGACAGTTTGACCATGTGGCAAGAACGCATTTGACATAAACTTATGGCCGCCACGTGCGCAGTGGTTGTAACAATTTGGACTTTGGATAATGTAACCCTGTGGGTTGTCTGGGGCCAGCAGAGGCGTTATATCATTATGACAGACACTCGAAAGACTGTTTTATTGGAATAATAAGGTTTTGTGTTATTTAATATGGTATGTAGGACGGTGCAGTCTTCCTTTAAGAGAGAACTAAGTTCCATTAATAAGTAAGAATGTTGCAATGCTTCAAGGAAAACCAAGTAGGCCTAACTGCTGGTAAGAATGTACTCCCTTACTGAGTGTTAATTTTAAGAGTCTGTGTCGTGATGAGGAATAGACTATGTACCTGGTGTATAACACTTGCCACTGAGTTTTGAAAAACTGCCACCTTAAAAACCACAAGTGATAAGTCATTGCAAGTTGATACTTGATATATTATTTTGTTAAAATTTGTGCCATCAGAGCAATTCTATGTGGAAACATTAAGAACAGAAACACAATTTCATACGAAAGGAATTTCATATTTCATACTTTCTTTTTCTTAAAGTTCACTGTCTGGTCTTCGGAGAGGTCCTGTTCATAAAGTAAATAAGTATTAGGAATACAGCTTAAGAGCAATAATTATTTTATAGCCACCCTGTCATCAGAGTAAACAATATTTTCAGATACTGCTGAGATCACCAAACTCCACCAACGTCTTCAAGTACTTGAATTGGCTTTATCTGCTTGCTGCAGTGAAATTAGTCAGACTGCTGCACAACAGAATGCAGCTGCGAATGAGATGGAAGCTCGGTGTGAAAGCTTGGAAGCAAAACTTGGTATTTATTCAACAAAAACCACTAACTTTGAGAAGAGATTTGAGAATATTCATGCATCCAGTGTGAAACAAGGGCAGAAGCTACAGAATCTTCATGATAAATTGACTGAAACTGAAGAAAGAAACTCTGAATTATTGAAGCAACAGGGATCAAAACTTGAAGCTGTTGAATCTCTCTTACAACAGATAGATAAACAGTTTTCAGCGAGAATGGATGACAAGGACTCAAGACAAATGGCCAAAACAGAAGAACGGTTGAAAGAGATGGAGAAGAAGCTGAATGACTCTGAAAAGCTGAACAACACCAGAATGACCAAGACTGAAGAACAGCTGAAACAAACTGGAATGAAACATGCTGAGACAGTAAAACAAAGCAATGGCAGATTAGGAGACATGGAGAAAAGAGTGAAAAAGTTGGAAACTACAGGAAGATTGGATGCCACATGTCTTGATGGCTTAGTGAAAGATATTGAGACCATGAAGAACCAGTACAGTAAAAGACATCAATCATCGAAGCTTCACATTCTTGAAGAGAGTGTGGAATCTTTGACCAGCCAGTGCTGTTCCCTGCAAGAGCAAGTACAAGATATTTCTTATCTCAAGCAAACAACAAAAGAACTCACTAGTAGAATGGATGAATATGCAGATAGGAGTGATCTCATTGATGTTATGAAAACATCCAAGTCACTGAAGAATTCACTAGAGGATTTGTCTCTTAGAGTTGATGCTGTTGAGATGTCTGTAAAGTCAGCAGCTTCTAACAGGGAAAAAGAGGAAAACAAGAGAATGGAGCTGGAAGATAGAGTTTGTGTAGTGGAAATCAACAGAACCAAAGACTTGGAGCAGTTCACTGCCAAGCTGGATGAAGTTGAGAGTCTGGTAAGTGATCATACACCGTTTATACCCACTAATGCTAAAACTGCTGGGTGGCCCATGATATAACTATCCTTAAATTGGTTCAAATCTTGTACTTCACTTTGCAGATTTCTTGGAATGCAGAGTTCCCATTTACATTGAAGTACAAGCTGAACTCTAGGCACTGAGAGTCACTGAAAATAAGATAGAATAATACTAAGCCAGTAGTTTGGCAGTGTAATGTGAAATGTAATTGTTTACAAGTAATATTCATAACTAACTAATGGGGTATATAAACCTGTTCTGTTGATGAAGGAAAAGTGTTAAGACAAGCAAAATTCATAGCATTTGTGATGTGAAGACATCTGAGTATTTCATGATGACTGAAAATCCAAGTAGTATTCCAAAATGAGAAAGAGAAAAAAGAGAAAATACTGGATAGACAAGCAGGTTTATATAAGTACATGCAGAACTGAAGTAGTGTTGAGATGGACAAAAATGAAGGTTCATGATTATCAGTGCCAGTCAGCATAGCACCTGAAGAAAATTTCTGCTGTTTAAATTTGAAAGACTGAGGAACCACATTGAATATTCATAGCAGATGTATGTATTGCATTTCTGAATTCATCATATTATCCTCTGCCTCCATTATCTCCAAACTCATGAATATATTTATAGTTCAAGCAAGTGTGCCACTTGATAGACATCAAGGTTGAACCCCTGCGTCGTCTCCAGCGTATTCTCAATGACTACCATAAGAGAGTGGAGAAGAGGGAGGAGCTGTCTCAAAGGGTATGTGTGTGATTGGCTGAACAGTGTGTCAGCCTTTCAGGTGAACATTAGGTTTACATATGAAAGTTAGGGAAGTATTTGCCATGTTTGTTAAAACAAGTAAAAGGTAATGGAAGTGGCAGCCACTGTGGTGTTAACACAACTGTCTTACAAACATAGGTGTGGATTTGAGTCCTGCCCGGTTAATACAATTTTCTAGTATTAAATAACATTTACCTTTTCTCTTTGACAATGATTTAGGAATCCAGTGGTAGATAATTTGCGGCAGATACTTCATTATTTCTAAACTATATATAATGGAAATAGAAGTCCTTACTGCTGGTGTCATATGCAATGAAATGAAAAGAGTAGAATGTTTTAGTTCTATTTCAACATAGTTTACTGATAGTAGTGATAGCTTAATTGAAAAGCGCATTAGCATCAGTTCTAATAATAATTGGTGACTGCATTTAACCCAGCCAAAATAAGGATCAGATAACAAAAAAACTTATTGCATTTTACCTTTATAGCTAATGCCAATCAAATTTAGTCTGTTTCTCATGGTTTTCACAACTCTGAGCTTTGACTTTAAGATAGTGAAAATACTTCATTGTTGACTTCAATGTACAGCTTGCAAATGTGCGGTCTTGGCGTACCAAAAAAAAAAATATTCATTCAAGACTAGTCTATTTTGATTTAGGACATTTTGGTTTGCTGATTTTGTTAGTGTTTTCTATTTCTGTTCATGAAAGAGCTGACTTTGATCTTTTATCCAGATGGATGAGATCACTAAACAAGTTACAGACATTTCAGCTGAACTTCAAAAGCTTGGTAACAATGGTAAGTGCTAAATATTTTTGAGATAGACAACTTTGTAATGGACTACAGATGATGCTCAGTTGAAAGTTGATGCACTGTACTTTGTAGGAAAATTTTAAGTAGATTTGGGAGTTAGAGCTGGGGATGGGAAGGGGATAGCGTAACTGGAGGCTCAACAATAAGTAATATCTCTCTGAATCCACCAAACTTTTCATTTTCTGCATAAAAATAGTTACATGTCCTTGTGTCTGGTAATATTCAGCATTAAAATTATGAGATTTGATTATCACACATTTGTACACTCAAACATTCTTATCACAAAAATCTTTTTTTTTTCAAACAAGTCACTATACTGAAATAATCTGAAAATCCTGAAGTGATGGATTGGATTGGTCCAGTGGATATTACAAACAACATATATGTATGCTTCATAGGAATCAGCAGTGAGCTTTCAAAGTGTTTTGTACAAGGGTTATAGAATATATAAAATGCACTATGCCTCATGCCCATAATTTAAATGTAAATTTCGTTATGCCATGTTCTTGAAATCCAGTCTAAGGTATTCAGTGCCTATTAGGCTATAAATGTCAACTGTGAATTTACAGCATATTTTATAGCAGGTATCATCAACATATTTTTCAGGAAGGAAACAGCAGCAACCTAGGGTTGGCTTCACTGCATACTATCCAGATGTCAGACGTGTGCCCAGTGAGAAAACCATAATTACAGACTTCAGTGACATTCTTTGTAATGAAGGAAATTATTATGACCCTGTGACAGGGGTATTTACTGCACCTAGGGATGGTTTATTTTTGACAACAGTCACACTCCGGCAACCGTCAGAGGGCAAGGCAGATGTACAAGTTATGCATGACAGTATCACTCATGGTCAGAGGATAGCTGCTAAAGCAGCAACATGCAAGGACAAGACAAGCTGTTGTGGGATAGGTATTGTAAGTATGAAAATAGGGGATACACTTTCAGTTAAGGTGATAAATGTCACAGGAGTTACTGTGCTGTCCAATTATTCCAGCTTCTCCTGCTTTGCAATTAGTTAAGAAATTACTGAGAGGCATACAAACAATGAAAACGTATGTTCTAACGCTGTTTATCTGTTTTAGTTTTATGAATGCCCGGGCTGGTGGCCTGTGTTGAGAAACTAAATGTAATGAGTGAGAAAATGATAAAACAGAAGTTACATTGAGACCCGTAACAAGAAGATACTGAAGATTGATGCCAACAGTAACATTTGAAATTACACTAGAATATCACAAAATTGCTGTTAGTAATATTGTAAAATGCCTTTTTTATGACTGTGATTATAATGGGATCAGGGTTTTAACAGTGAAATTCGATCTAAACCCCCATTCCTTTTCTTCCATATTATTGTTAAAATTGCCAAATTATATCAGGTCTGGAAGGATGAAAAATTTGACTATTACAGCATAACTGCCTCATCCATAATACAAGTTTTCATGTGATTAGAGTGGTTGACAGCTGGTACTCTTCATACATTAGGATGAAGATAATCCTCAGTTTTGTGACTTGTGTTTGGACTTCCTAGAATGCACTGACCGACAGATAAACAAAGTCTTGGGTTATAAAATATTTTGTCTGGCAGGCCTTCTGTAACTAGGTGGCAAGGCAAACAGTATTTATTCTTTGTTAAAGGGGAGGAATGTGAGCTCAGTCTGATAATTATTTTAGATGATGCTACATATTACCTAGGAAAGTGTGTCACCAGGGATATTACAAAATTACTATGAAGAGTTGAAGATAGGCAGTAAGGACATCCAGGGGAAGAAGGAACTGCAGCGTATATCGATGGGGCCTATAGTTATTTGCCTCACAATCTAAAAAAATCCATAAAACGTTACATTATTTGTTCAAACCTTTAAACCACATAAATTTTCCTTCCACCTAGTATATTTATATCGCGTATGATTACTTGGTCCAAAGAAGAAGGTGTAACATTCAAATGAGACTAAATATTCATTTCATGGAACACTAGTACTGCCGCAGCAAATTCCTACTCAAGAAGCTGATAACCTCAACAGCCAGATGGCATATTTTAGATGGGCAGGTATAAATATTTGGAGCTTATATTCGCAGGTATACATAATTAGAGCTTAGATTCGCAGGCATATATGAATGTGCATGCATTTTCAAGTGACAGGCCTCTTCTTCCACTTCCCCTCCCTTCCTCTCCAAACCATCTCCCTCTCAGCACCTAGGAGGGTGCGCTTTTACCTGGGCACGTTAATAGTATATCAGGAGAATAATGTAAGTATGGATCTTGGTGATAATAATAGTGAGAATAAGAGTTCTGCTTATATAAAGTTTATATGAATATCTTTATACCCACAAGGAACAATTTTCTTTTTGATTAGCCAAAGTGTTATCTGGTTTAGCTCTGTTTTGTGAATAGTGATAATAAGGAAATTACACGAGTCTTCTTATTAAAAAAACACACACACACAAAGCGTGTTTCCTTGAGGAGGCTATTGGCATGGGGATTGGAGCACCTATGGAGATGTGCGGGGTCCTATGATGAAATTTTCAGCAACAAGTAAAAAGTAACAAGTGAACCACTAATTTTACTTGAAGAAGCAGCTGAAGCTGTTTAAAATGGCCCGAACTCCTTGCACAAGACTTTTTACTCTGGATCCTGGGTAATGCAGCACGGGAATACAGATGATTTCTGAAACTCATGGCTTTGCAATAATATCCAAACTTTACTGAAACTTCCGAAAGGTAATAGCTTCTGCCTCTCTCTCTCTCTCTCTCTCTCTCTCTCTCTCTCTCTGTGTGTGTGTGTGTGTGTGCGTGCGTGCGTGCGTGCGTGCGTGCGTGCGTGTGTGTAGTTTTTGGTGGGGCTGTTTGATTCCAAGGTGACAAAAAAGAAAAAAAAAACCCAAAACAGGGATCTTACACCTGGCTTTACAAGATTTACAAGGCTGGCCTTCGAGACGTAAAGTAAAAACATAATGGTAACAAAACAGTGTACACCATGTGTAACAGCCAGCGTTTGTGGGATTTCCCGATGACTTGCAACGTCATACTTCTCGGAAGTGGATTGGGCGCGGTCATATCCAAACGAAGAAGATGAAGGTACACACATTGCTTGGCCTGCAAGATCACTGATATGGTATGTCCATTCATAAAATGACAAGACACGGATATTAGTTCTCGTTAAAACATTGTTACATATCAAATTAATGCCTGTGTTTTCCATCCAGTCTAGGACTTATCCTGTTTTCGTCGAGGCTCACTGGTAGGCTACAAGTCACTTTTAGTTTCGTAGTTTTATAGTGTGTGGCCATATTGAAAATCTGCAAACAAATACTGTATATTTGAAGAGTCAAATTATCCAGATCTTATTATAATTTGTTTTCTTCTTGGGTAAGTGGCTATGTGGACTGTTTAACGAGCAGTTGTCATGAATCTGAATTGTCTTGAGCAATAAAAATTGGAAGTAAAACTAATCTACAATATATCTAGACTATATGTATCTCTTGACATCTTTCACTTTCGATTTCGAAACTTCACATTCACTCTGCCACAGTTATAAATATTCTTCTCTAGAACTAAAAGAAAATAACGGTGACACTCATATAGAAGAATGCAACATTCAGTCACTGAATTGTTGAACATGTTTACAGTATTTATCTTTTTTTCTTCTTCTTTTGTGTCAGCAAATCCAAAGCACTAGTCTAGGTCAACATGCGTTCATATGATTGTTGTCTTTAAATGTGGACTAAAATGTTTGCTAAAATCAATGTAGTGAAAGTTTAACGACAGAGATTGTTATACTGAGCAATAGGCCTGCATAGTTTTTATCCTGTTGCTTCTCTCTGTACATTACATTTGGTGTGCTTCTTGTTTGTTCTCTTGGCAGTGTGTAGTCTGTAATGCAGATGTAATGACATAGAAAGACATTTTGTCCTCGATATGGCTCAAAGAAGAGGTCTCTCCAGCCTTTTGAAAACCAAGCTGAGCTTGATCACATCACAAAGGGATGAGTTACATGGGACACTGGACAAATATGTGGACAAGGTAAACAATTGAGAAATCTTCTGAAAGTTCTCAAAAATTTACTGAATTTTAAATTTCTTTCTTTATCATCCTCTTCACTTTTTTTTTGCCTTCAAAATTTTAAAGTGCAGCATTAAAAGGGCATTTTCATTCTCTTATCCATTCTCTATCATATTGTTTCAGTATCCGCCTCCTATTTTTATCAGTCGACCCCAAAAATACCTGAATCTGTCATGACCTTTGTCATCGTATGTATATTTTCCTTATACCAACTTCTTAAATCACACATTCTAGCATGCAAATAAAAATGCAGTTTGATGAGGAAGCAGTTCAATGATACTGTATGTCTTTGGATCTCATAATATCAAAGCTAATATATGAGGAGGCAAACTGTGATTAAATGGAGATGATTATACTTGAAGATCACAGATAAAAAGTTAATAAGAGAATTTAAATAGTGCTCACATCCCACAATGGACCTGGGTGCTTTGCAAGACTTATATAGCCTTTTCACATTTGCACTCACACACACACACACACACACACACACACACAAACACACACACAGAGAGAGAGAGAGAGAGAGAGAGAGAGAGAGAGAGAGAGAGAGAGAGAGGGGGGAGGGAAGAAAGAGAGAGGCCTGAACAAACATTTAACATACATCTTCCACCTTTCAACATAATCAAGCTCACTTGCACAAAAAAAAACATAAAACAGGCTTTCAAAAACAGTTTTAAGACTTGTTTTTGTTTTATAATCCCCACTGTGTTCCTAATTCTCAATGAAAAGGTGACGTGTATCACGAAGTCAGCACTAGACACTGAAGAGCAGGATGTGAGTGCCATGAGAGAAATGAATGCAATGCTGGACACAATACTGGAATTTCTTTTGGGTCTAACGTCGCAAATGAATGGTGATGATGTACTCATTTAGTTGTAGTAGTGATAGCTTATTTAGATGTTCACAATCCTTGATACTCTTCTTGTTGTTAATTTATTTAAATGTTCACAATCCTTAATGCTATTCAGTTGTAGTGTTGTTAGTTATTCAAATGTCTACAATTCTTGATATTTTTCTAGTAGTAGTATTTTCAATTTATTTAGATGTTACAATCCTTAACAGTCCTCTAGTTGTAGTATTGATAGTTTCTTTAAACGATTAGAAATTGTAATACTCTTCTGTTGTAGTATTGTTAGTTTATTTAAATATTCACAATCCTTAATACTCTTCTAGGTGTTGCATTGGCCGTTTATTTTAATGCTTACAAATCTAATATACTTCTAGTTGTAGTAATATTAGTGTGTTCAAATCTCCATTATTCTCTTCAAATTAACTATTGTTAGTTTATTTAAATGCCTACAATTCTTAGTATTCTTCTAGTTGTAGCAGTGATAGTCCATTTAAATGCTCACAATTCTTAACTCTCTTCTAGTTATAGTGGTGTTATTTTATTTAAATATTCACAAGTCGAAAATCACACAAATAGCTATTCTTTGGTCAAGGACACTGAACAGTTATAAATAATAAAAGAGAAAATGCCGCTTCCCTTGATTACAAATGTGATACCACCAGCATTTTTTAAACACCATTTAGGCAGAAAACAAAAGAGACATAATGTTAACAACCAGGTCACTGCTGAAAGTAAAGCCAGGTTTTAACTCTGTGTTATCTAATATCCGTTATTTACGGTACATTCCACAGATGACACACTGGGTTCTCAACCTGATGATTCGGACTGTAACCCACTTTCCTCTTTGTCACAATTGGAACTGCCTACAGCTATACTTCAGAGATGCCCAAGCTCTGCTGGTAAGAATGTGCCCCCTTTGCACAGTTTAAGAGAAAACTAAGTTCCATTAAGAAGTAAGAATTTAGCAATGCTTCAATGAAAGCCAAGTAGGCCTAACAAATGGTAAGAATGGACCCTCTTATTTAGTGTAAATTTTAGGAGCTTGTGTCATGATCAGGAATATGTAGCTGATGCATAACACTTGCCACTGAAGTTTGAAACAATGTCACCCTCAAATCAACAAGTGATAAGTCACTGCAAGTCGATACATGTACTATAATTTTGAAATGTGTACAATCAGAGCAACTCTCTGCCAAAACATTAGGAACAGAAACACCATTTCATACAAAAGGAAGTACACATTTCATATTTTCTTCTTCTAAAATTTTACTATCAATCTTCAGAGATGTCCTGTTCCTAAAGTTACTACATATTAAAAACACAGCTTAAGAGCAATATTATTTTTATGCCCACCCTGTTATCAGAGTATACAATATTTTCAGACACTGCTGAGATCACCAAAGTCCACCAACGTCTTCAAGTACTTGAACTGGCTTTATCTGCTTGCCACAGTGAAATTAGTCAGACTGCTGCACAACAGAATACTGCTGTGAATGAGATGGAAGCTCGGTATGAAAGCTTGGAATCAAAACTTGATATTTATTCAACAAAAGCCACCGACACTGAGAAGAGATTTGAGAAGATTTATGAATCAAGAGTGAAACAAGAGCAGAAGCTACAGAATCTCCATGATAAAGTGACTGAAACTGAAGAAAGAAACTCTGAAACATTGAAGCAACAGGGATCAAAACTTGAAACTGTTGAATCTCTCATACAACAAATAGATGAAGCGTTTTCAGCCAGAATGGAGGACAAGGAATCAAAACAAGAGGCTGAAACAGAAAAAAGGTTGAAAGATGTAGAGAAGAAGCTAAATGACTCAGAAAAGCTTAACAACACCAGAATGACCAAGATTGAAGAACAGCTGAAACAAACTGGAGTAAAACATGCTGAGACACTAAAACAAAGTGATGTCAAATTAGGGGATATGGAGAAAAGAGTGAAGAAGTTGGAAACTATAGGAAGATTGGATGCCAAATGTCTTGATGGCTTAGTGAAAGATATTGAGACCATGAAGAGCCAGTACAGTAAAAGACAGCAATCATCGAAACTTCACATTCTCGAGGAGAGAGTGGAATCTTTGACCAGTCAGTGCTGTTCCCTGCAGGAGCAAGTACAAGGTATTCCTCATCTCAAGCAGACAACAGAAAAACTCACCAGTAGAATGGATGAATATGCAGACAGGAGTGATCTCATTGATGTTATGAAAACATCCAAGTCACTGAAGAATTCACTAGAGGATTTGTCTCTTAGAGTTGATGCTATTGAGATGTCTGTAAAGTCAGCTGCCTCATACATGCAAAAAGAAGAAAACAAGAGAATGGATCTGGAAGATAGAGTTTGTATAGTGGAATTCAACAGAACCAAAGACTTGGAGCATTTCACTGCCAAATTGGTTGAAGTGGACGGCTTGGTAAGTGATCATATAAAATTAAATTCCTGCATCTATTTTGATCTCCACTAAAGGAAGGAAAATGAAATAAATTTTCCAAACGCCTTCAAATTCTGTACTTCACTTACCAGATTTCCTAGAATACAAGGTTTCCTTACAAAATAAACTTTTCCACATTTCTTCCAACACAGACAATACTTCAGCTCAACATGCACTGTTTACTCATTAAGTATAAGATAGAAATATACTCATTTTGTAGTTGGGTAGATTAATGTATAATGTAGTTGTTTGCTAGTAATATTCTTAACAAATATAGGCCTATGTGGTGTACAAATCTGTTTTGTGTATCAAGAAAATGTGTTAAGACAAGCGAAAAGAAATTGCGGTGAGAAGAGTGTCTGGAGACAACTGAAAAACCAACTGGTTATCCAAAAAGCAGAAAACAAGTAGAGAAATATCTGACAAGGCAAGCAAATTGGATGAGTGCATACAGAACTCAGATAGTGTTAAAGTAGATTGAAGTGAAGGCCCATGATGACATACACCAGTCAGCTTGTAATCTGAAGAAAATTTCTGCTTTTCAGATTTAGAAAACTAAGCCGCATCAAATATTCATAAAAAGCACATGTAAATTATAGAGTAATGCATTTCTGAATTCACCATATTTTCTGTCTCTATCATCCTCAACTCATCTGTCTGTCTGTCTGTCTGTCGGTCTGTCGGTCGGTCGGTCGGTCGGTCGGTCGGTCGGTCGTCATTGGACTTATAGATAACTTTATGTATATTTCTTCGACTTATAGTTCAAGCAAGTGTGCCATTTGGTAGACCTGAAGGTTGAACCCTTGCGTTATCTTCAGCGTATCCTCAATGACTACCATAAGAGAGTGGAGAAGAGGGAGGAGCTATCTCAAAGGGTACGTGTGTTATTGACTGGAAAATGTGTCAGCCTTTTAGGTGAACACTTGATTCACATATGTAGACCGGTGGAAAGATAGGGAAGGCGCAGATGAGGTGGGGTCACCTCTCCATGTGCCTGAGAATTCCGGTTGGCGATCCCATACAGGCCGAATATTGTGGTTTTTAGTGAGGTGAAGAAAAGAGCTGTACAACTCCATTCTTCGTCTCATGTTTCAACACAGCATGGAACACCACTCCAGAAATGCTCAGGCAATACTTTAAACAGAATAGTCCGTCTTCCCAAACTCTCCCTCGCTTTTCTTTTGCCCCATCCTCAGGGCAACCACAAGCTCGCTTTGCTCGTCAGTTGAGACATCCTGCTGAGACTGACATACGCGAAGAGTAGACTAGTGGAAAGGTAGGTAGGGTGCAGACAAAGCAGGAAAACTCTTTCACGTACCAGGGAACTCCGGTATGCGATCCCTTACAGGTCTATTAAGATCCAGTTCTTGATGAGGCAAAAACAGGAGCTGGCTCTCTTAAGGGCGGAGAGGGGGCGGGTTCAGGAAGTGCAATTCTAAACTATTGGAAATAGGCAATTTTAACCTCTATAATCGGATTCAGCCTGTCCGAATTAGGGGAAAAATTAGTTTAAAAAATGTGAATTTTTCTTGTGGCCGCCATGACATCACCGCCATCTTGAAATAATACTGCATTGGAAAAATGGTCATTTTCAAAACCCTAAGGCTCTGACATTTTTCAACAAAACAATCTGAAATTAGGTACAAATTCATTTCAACATCTGTTGAAAAACGTATGCATCGTTTTGTTGTTTTTTTTTAATCTGTAATAGGTAGCCAGCTATAAGCTTTTGAAATGTACATGTAGAAATTACCGATTTCTCCTCAATTTTTGACAAAAAAAGCTTATTTTCAACAACAAAAAAATTAATAAAAACACGGAAAAAAAACGATGCATACTGTTATTTTACATGTTTCAAGGAAGATAAATACCAATTTTCAGGTCAATCGGTCCAGTAGTTACAAAACCGTAGGGAAAGGAGTGTTCAAACAAGAGTTTTCCAGAAAATAGCGTTTGATATTAGATTATACAATGGGTTTTTTTTGACACTTCCTGATGACAAATTGTGGTCTTAATATTTCAGTTGTCCTGCTTGATAGGCCGGCCCTCCTTCTTCAGCCTCCTTCTCTTGTCTTGTGTTTTCTCTTGCTTCGGCGATACCGTTCTTGCACCGATATGTTCCATTTTTGTGTCTGTAAAGGCCCAACAAAATAATGTGACTGATGTTTACCGTTTGAATGCTGTTTGGGTATCATTTTCTGGGGACCCTCCTTCAGGAAAAGGGTTATTTAGATGGGAAAGCGGTCATAATAGGCTATCTAATGGGTAAAATCATAAGCAGAAATAGTTGAACTTGGCGAAATTGGAATAATCGCAGAATCGGAATCTTTATCGAAATCTTCAAATTTCAGGATCAGACCACCCCCCCCCCNTCCTCTACTGTAGGGACACCACTTTAGAAATTTCCGGGCAATGGTTTGAACAAAAAAGTCCGCCGTCTCACACATGTAAAAGTTTAGGACACTTTAGCCACATAAAGTAAAGCACATTGACATTAGCAGTCCCTATCATCAATTCTAGTAATAGTCAATGATTGCATGTAGCCCTCCGTATTTAGCTTAAGATGACAAAGAGATTGCGGAATTTCCCTGATTTACCATGTTCAACAAATTTAAGTCTGTTTTTCATGATTTCTTCTAAATTCTCAGTACTGGCTTTTGTGGAATGAAAAATTTCGTCATGAAGTTCGCTTCATAACTATTTTTACATACGTTTGGGTTTGCTGATTTAGTGTATTCTGTTTCTGATTTTGAAAGCACTGATTTTGATATTCCTTTTTAGTTGGATGAGGTCACCAAACAAGTAACAGAGATTTCAGCTGAACTTCAAACGTTTGGTAAGTGCTAACATTTATGAGACAGAAGACTTTGTAATGAACTTGAGACACTATGACTTATGCTTGATGTTCAGTTGAAAGTTGATGCATAGCATATTGATGGAGAATTTTGAGTAGATATGGGATTTGGGTCGGGGGCGAGAGAGAATAGGGTATGCTGACACTATAATATATTTTATGGAGATGACCTGATTGGTTTGAATAATATAACATGAAAGAGTAATGTTGTTTAAAAGTACCCTATTTTGCCTAATTGGACGCCAAATGATATATGATACTCCTCTAAATTCATCAAAGCTACCATTTTTTGCAGTAGCATTCTTTTATTTGATAACATTCAGCTTTAAGCTGGTGGGATCTGATGAATATACATTCATACGCCTAAACACGCGTCGTACGAAAACCCTGTATAGGCCTACGAACCACTTGCTGTTCTGTAGCATTCTGGAAACCCTAATGGATGGATTGGTCGTCCCATGTATAATACATATATAGTAAATATGTA
This sequence comes from Ellobium chinense, assembly GCA_033807755.1. Taxonomy (NCBI): domain Eukaryota; kingdom Metazoa; phylum Mollusca; class Gastropoda; order Ellobiida; family Ellobiidae; genus Ellobium; species Ellobium chinense. Next base: position 1,723,616 of record JAWQUT010000033.1, read on the forward strand.
TACTTTATATGAACAAGTTTAGAGCTTCATGAATATTTTGTAAAAGAATTTTAAAGTGTTATTTTGAAAGATATTATGCCTCATATCCATGATGTGAAAGTAAATTTCCACACATTTCCAAAGGTTCAGTGTAAGAAATTCGGAGGCTATAAGGCTAAAAATGTCAATAAATAATTGTGAAATTACAACATACTCATCATATCATCAATATAATTATTTTTCAGTGATGAAACAGCAGAAGTCTAGAGTTGGCTTCACTGCATACTTCCCAGCTAGCAAACGTGTGCCCAGTAAGGGAACCACAATTACAGATTTCAATGTTATCGAATGTAATGAAGGAAATCATTATAACCCTGCGACAGGTGTGTTTATTGCACCTCGGGATGGCTTATATTTGACATCGGTCACACTGAGGCAACTGTCAGAGGGCAAGGTAGATGTACGTGTTAAGCAATACAGACGCGCTTGTAGTGTGAAATCAGTTGTTAGAGCAGCAACGTACATGGACAAGACAAATTGTTGTGGGGTTGGTGTCGTAAGTATGAAAACAGGAGATACACTTTCTGTTGAGGTGAGAAGTGTCACAGGAAATACTCAGCTCTCCAGTTATTCCAGCTTCTCCTGTTTTGCAATTAGTTAAGGAATTACTGAAACGCAATATAACAATAAAAATGTGTGTTCTCATCGCGTCTATCTGCTTTATGAATGTCAGTTCTATTTGCCCGTATTGAGAAACTCAATGTAATGAATGAGTAATGACAAAGCAGTAGTCACATTGAGACCCGCAACAAGATACTGAAGACNTATTTATTCAACAAAATCCACCGACATTGAGAAGAGATTTGAGAACATTCATGAATCAAGAGTGAAACAAGAGGGGAAGCTACAGAATCTCCATGATAAAGTGACTGAAACTGAAGAAAGCAACTCTGAAACATTGAAGCAACAGGGATCAAAACTTGAAGCTGTTGACTCTCTCTTACAACAAATAGATGAAGAGTTTTCAGCCAGAATGGAGGACAAGGACTCAAGACAAATAGCTGAAACAGAAAAAAGGCTGAAAGAGGTAGAGAAGAAGCTAAATGACTCAGAAACGCTTGACAACACCAGAATGACCGAGATTGAAGAACAGCTGAAACAAATTGGAGTAAAACATGCTGAGGCAATAAAACAAATTGATGTCAAATTAGGAGATATGGAGAAAAGAACGAAGAAGTTGGAAACTATAGGAAGATTGGATTCCACATGTCTTGATGGCTTAGTGAAAGATATTGAGACCATGAAGAACCAGTACAGTAAAAGACAGCAATCATCGAAGCTTCATATTCTCGAAGAGAGAATGGAATCTTTGACCAGCCAGTGCTGTTCCCTGCAGGAGCAAGTACAAGATATTCCTCATCTCAAGCAGACAACAGAAAAACTCACTAGTAGAATGGATGAATATGCAGACAGGAGTGATCTCATTGATGTTATGAAAACATCCAAGTCACTGAAGAATTCACTAGAGGATTTGTCTCTTAGACTTGATGCTATTGAGATGTCTGTAAAGTCAGCTGCCTCATACATGCAAAAAGAAGAAAACAAGAGAATGGATCTGGAAGATAGAGTTTGTGTAGTGGAAGTCAACAGAACCAAAGACTTGGAGCATTTCACTGCCAAGTTGGTTGAAGTGGACGGCTTGGTAAGTGATCATATAAAATTAAATTCCTGCATCTATTGATCTCCACTGAAGGAAGGAAAATGAAATAAATTTTCCAAACGCCTTCAAATTCTGTACTTCACTTACCAGATTTCCTAGAAGACAAGGTTTCGTTACAAAATAGACTTTTCCACATTTCTTCCAACACCGACAATACTTTAGCTCAACATGCACTGTTTACTCACTAAGTATAAGATAGAAATATACTCATTTCGTAGTTGGGTAGATTAATGTATAATGTAGTTGTTTGCTAGTAATATTTTTAACAAATATAGGCCTATGTGGTGTACAAATCTGTTTTGTGTGTCAAGAAAATGTGTTAAGACAAGCGAAAAAATTTGCGGTGAGAAGACAACAGAGTATCTGGAGACAACTGAAAGACTAACTGGTTATCCAAAAACAAGATAACAAGTAGAGAAATAGCTGGCTAGGCAAGCAAATTGGATGAGTGCATACAGAAATCAGATAGTGTTAAAGTGGATTGAAGTAAAGGCCCATGATGACATACACCAGTCAGAGTGTAATCTGAAGAAAATTTCTGCTTTTCAGATTTGAAAAACTAAGTCGCATTAAATATTCATTGAAAGCACATGTAAATTATATGGTAATGCATTTCTGAATTCACCATGTTCTCTGTCTCCATCATCCTCAACTCATCAGTCAGTCAGTCAGTCAGTCAGTCAGTCAGTCAGTCAGTCAGAGATAAATTTATATATATTTCTTCCACTTATAGTTCAAGCAAGTGTGCCATTTGGTAGACCTAAAGGTTGAACCCTTGCATCGTCTCCAGCGTATCCTCAATGACTACCATAAGAAGGTGGAGAAAAGGGAGGAGCTATCTCAAAGGGTACGTGTGTGATTGACTGGAAAATGTGTCAGCCTTTTGGGTAAACACTTGATTCACGAAATGTGTAGACCGGTGGAAAGATAGGGAAGGCGCAGACGAGGTGGAGTGACCTCTCCATGTGCCTTAGAACTCCGGTGGTTTTTAGTGAGGTGAAGATAAGAGCTGTGCAACTCCAGTCTTCGTCTCATTTTCCAACACAGCATGGGACACCACTCCAGAAATGCTCAGGCAATACTTTAAACAGAATGGATCGTCTTCACAAACTCTCCCTCGCTTTTCTTTTGCCCCGTCCTCAGGGCATCCACATGCTCGCTTTGCTCGTCACTTGAGACATCCTGCTGACACTGACATACGCGAGGGGTCGATTAGTGGAAAGGTAGGGAGGGCGCAGACAAGGCAGGACAACTTTCCCACGTACCAAAGAACTCCGGTATGCGATCCCATGCAGGTCGAACTAGGCCCAGTTCTCAATGAGGCAAAAACAGGAGCTGGCTCTCTTAAGGGGAGTTGGGGGGGGGGTCCTGGAAGTGACATTCTAAACTATTGGAAATAGGCAATTTAACCTTTATAATCGGATTCAGCGTGTCCGAATTAGGGGAAAACAGTCAAATAAATTTGAATTTTTTTTTTTTATGGCCGCCATTACTGCATCGGGAAAATCGTCATTTTTAAAATCCAAAGGCTCCGACGTTTTTCAACAAAACAATCTGAAATTAGGTACAAACACATTTCAACATCTGTTGAACAAACGTATGCATCGTTTGTGTTTTTTTTTTCCTATCTGTAAAAGGTAGTCAGCTATAGGCTTTTTAATTGTACATATAGAAAATACCGATTTTTCCGCAATTGAATTTCACCAAAAACGTTTATTTTCTAAAAAACAACAAGAAACAATCAAAATAAAGAAAAAACGATGCATACTGTTATTTTACATGGTTCAAGGAAGATAGATACCAATTTTCAAGTCAATCGGTCCAGTAGTTACAAAGTCTTAGGGTGAAGAGTGTTCAAAGAAGAGATTTCGAGAAAATTGCGTTTGATATTTATACAATGGTTTTTTTTTTTACACTTTCTGATGATATATTGTGGTCTTAATGCTGCAGTTGTCCTGCTCTTGTCTGGCCTTTTCTCTTGCTTCGGCGATTCCGTTCTTGCACCGATATATTACATGTTTGTGTTTGTAAAGGCCCCACAAATGTGATTGATGTCTACTGTTTGAGCGCTGTTTGGGTATCATTTTCTGGTGACCCTTCTACAGGAATAAGGTCATTTAGAGGGGAAAGGGGTCATAATAGGCTATCTAATGGGTAAAATCATAAGCAGAAATGGTTGAACTTGGCGATATTGGAATAATCTCAGAATCGAATTTTTTTCGAAATCTTCGAATTTCAGGACCAGACCCTCCCCC
>JAWQUT010000033.1:1751697-1768384 GCA_033807755.1 Ellobium chinense
AGAGAGAGAGAGAGAGAGAGAGAGAGAGAGAGAGTCAGACAGATACACAGACAGACACACAGAGACACACAGAGAGTCAGACAAACAAATGGACAGACAGAGATTTGAGCAGGAAATAATATTATCTAACGTGATAAGCAAGTAAGCATACACAATATAAAGAAGCATAAGGTTCATAGTGCCAGAGAAAGGCAACAAGAGGTTAAGGACATCCAAGGGAAGAAGGAACGAGATGATTCACAGCAACTTAAAGGGACAGGGATAGTTATTTGCCTCACAGCCTACAAAATCCACATTTATTTTTTTCAAAACTCTAAACCGCATAAATTTCTTCCACCTTACTCTGAGAAAACACCGCTGGAATGTCGAGATTTTTACCCTCGGTACGCCAGAATTACGCATGCTGCGTGACGTCATTAAGCGAGAAAAGTCAGCAGGTGATTGGTGCAGACTCAAGTTCAAATTCTCTGGACCAATTTTTCGCTAGCCTATCTGGATTTTTGACGTCACATACCATGATTTATGACGACAGGCGCACCGCGAAATCCCAGCATTACTAGGCCTACTGTGTTTTCCCAGAAACTGTCAGGCGAAGGGACGCTTATACGCGGTTCAAATTTTACGAAAAAATAATTAGACGTATTCAGGCTGTGAAGCAAATAACTATCCCGGTCACTTTAATCCACTTAATTGCTGTCTATAAATTTGTTAAACCTCGGCATAGAAGGATGGTAAGGGGGCATTTATACAGAGTGGAAAGAGACAGACAGACAGACAGACAAACAGACAGAAAGACAGACAGACAGACAGACAGACAGACAGACAGACAGACAGAAAGACAGACAGACAGACAGACAGACAGGCAAACAGACAGAGACTAATATCTCTTATGAATACTTGGTCCGATGAAGTAGATGTAACATTCAAATGAGACGAAATATTCATGTCATAGAACAGTGGTACTGCCGCTGCGCATTCCTAATCAAGAAGCTGATACCCTCGAAAGCCAGATGACATGCGCTTAGATTCCCAGGCATAAATTATCAGAGCTTAGTGCGCCAGTACATACAAGTCATAATGAATGTGCATGCATATTCAAGTGACGAGCCTCTCCTTCCACTTCCCTTCCCCTCCCCCGCAGGAATGAATTAAGATGCCAGTGTTTTTTCACTGTTGGTTATATACGGATGTACATCTCTCAGTAACTGATTCAGTGCTCTCATGCCAAAATACTTTCCAAACAAGTTGTTCAGCTCTTCCGCCAAATTTTGACACAAAGAAAAATGCCCCTAAATCAATTAGATTTTGAGAACTCGGGCAGTGATGCAGGTTACAAATGTATTTGCATTTTGCACCTATCTAAACTTTTCAAATTCAAATTCAGCCCCCCCCCNCCCCCCACCCCCATGGCCAGTTTTCTAATTGTTTAGTAACTACTTAAAATTGCATATTTTTATGCCAGGCGCTATTGGCATCTTTGGCATCTTCATATTTATCAGCAAGCCATCTCCTTCCTAGCACCAGCTAGGAGCGTGCACTTTCACCTGTATATGTAAGTGGCGTCTCAGGACAATAATAATGTTGAGTAAAAGAGTAAAGCTTATACAGTTTATAATTTATCTGAATATCTCTATACCCAGACGGAGTGAATTTTTTGTTCCGTTCAAATGCATAGATTGAGATGGGAAAGCGATACATTTCCCCCTATGGCTCGAACTCCTTGCACAAGACTTCTTTACTCTGGACCCTGGGCAGTGAAGATTGGGAACACAGATGACCTCTGAAACTCATCGCCCATCGCTTTGCTATACCATCCGAACATCATTGAAACTACTGAAAGATCAAAATGTGTGGGGCTATTTGTTTCCAACGGTGAAAAAAAAATACAGGGATCGTGCGCGTGGCTTTAAACCGTTTGTTATGCCAGTAAACTTGATCTTCGAGACGTAAAGAAAACCATAATGGTAACAAAAGAGACTGTACACCGAATGAAACAGCCAGCTGATGTGGGATTTTCCGATGTAGTCACATGACTCACAACGTAATATTTCTCGGAAGTGGAAGGGAGGCGATCATATTCGTAACTATACGAAGAAGACGAAGATACACACACTACTTGGCCTGCAAGATCACCGCTGCGGTATGTTCATTCTCGATAGGTGAGAGCACCGATTTTAGATATCCTTGCAACACGATCATATATAGTCTAAACATAATGTATGTGTTTCGGTGTCTTCGTCGAGGCTCACTGGTGGACAGAATCACTTTCAGTTTCGTGGTTTCTTAGTCATAGTGTGTCGCCTTAATGTCAATGAAAATAGGCATACAAACTTTAAGAGTCAAATTATCCAAACCTCATTATGATGACTTTTTTTTTTTTTTTGAGGGAGGATTTCCATATGTAGTAACTGGCAATAAGGATAAGGAGTTATGCTCGCTTCGACTGATGCTCCCGACTCGATAGGCATTAGTGTTACTGTTAGGGTTAGGGTTAGGCCTTGGGGGTAAGGTTAGGGCTAGGGTTGTATTAGTACGTTATTTGGAATTAAGGTACTGACCGTAGTTGTAGGAGTGAAATCCTTCCTTTTTCAATATGTGGGAATATGAACTGTTCAACGAAAAGTTGTCAGGAACCTGTATCTCGAGTATTAAAAAATGAAATCAAAGGCAAAACTAAAGTACAGTATACCTACATATTTCTCTTGAAATCTTCACTTTCGAAAGATCACGTTCACTCTGCTACAGTTATAAATATAATTCTTCTCTAGAACTAAAAGAAAACACTAGTGAACTCATCAACCTTGTTGAAAATGTTCACAGTATTTATCTTCTTTCTTCTTGTTTTGTGTTGGCAACTTTTGGTTAGAATCTAGTCTAAGTCCACATTCATATGATGATGTCTTTGAACATGGACTAAATGTTTGCTAAAATCAATACAATGAAAGGTTAGGGAAAGAGATCGTTATACTGAGGAATACATTGTTTTAATTTTGTTGCTTCTCACTGTACATTTCCTTTGGTGTACTTCTTTCTTTTTCTTGTCACAGCTTCATAATCTCTAATTTTGCTTTTGTTCTCTGATGCAGATTTAATGAGTAGAAATAAAGACATAGTGTCCTTGGTATGGCTCAAAGAAGAGGTCTCACCAGCCTCTTGAAAACCAAGCTAAGCCTGGTCACATCACAAAGGGATGAATTGCACGGGACACTGGACAAATATGTGGACAAGGTAAACAATTGAGAATGTAACTGAATATTAATATTACTTTCTACTATATATTTCTATTATATCTTACTATTACTTTCTTCCACGTTTCATTCGTTCAAAATTTCAAAGTGCAGCATTAAAATGGCATCTTTCTTCTCTTGATTCCAAGATCCATCCTTCTTTATCTTATTCTCTCTCATATTGTTTCAGTCTTCCATTTTTATCAGTAGACACCAAAAATACCTGAATCTCTCATGACCTTTGTCATCATATGTATATTTTCCATATATCAACTTCTTAAATCGTACATTCTAGCATGGAGAAAAAAGCATTTTGATGAGAATGCAGCTCAATGATACTGTATATCTGTATGTCTTTGGCTCTCATGATATCTAACTAGAGCTGATTATACTTGAAGATCACAGCTAAAAAGTTTATAAAAGCATGTATATACATAGTGCTCACTTCCCACAATGGACCTGAGTGCTTTGTAAAGTTTGTAAGACTTACATAGTACTTTCACATTTTTTTACACACACACACACACACACACACACACACACACACACACACACACGCGCGCGCGCNACACACACACACACACACACACACACACACACACACACACACACACACACACACACACACACACACACACACACACACACAGGTAGAGAGAGAGAGGCCTTAAAAAACATTTAACATACACCTTTCATATCTCTACACACCTCTCAACATAATCAAGCTCACTTAAAAAAAAAAAAAACATATAAAATGGGCTTCCAAAAACAGTTTTAAGAGTTGTTTTTTTTTTAATAAGTCCAACTGTTTTCATAATTCTCAATCAAAAGGTGACGTGTATCACAAAGTCAGCCCTCGACAACGAAGAGCAGGATGTAAGTGCCATGAGAGAGATGAATGCAATGCTGGACACAATGCTAGAATTTCTCTTGGGTCTCACTTCACAGATGAATGGTAAGATGTACTCTTTTAGCTGTCATAGTGATAGTTAATTAAAATGTTCACAATCCTTACTACTCTTCTAGTTGTGGTATTGTTACTTTATTTAAATGCTTCCAAATTTTAATACTTTTCTAGCTTTAATATTGTGGTTTATTTAAATGCTCACAATCTTTAATACTCTTCTGTCTGAAGTATTGTTAGTGTATTTAAATATTTACAATCCCTAATACTCTTCTAGTTGTAGTGCTGTTATTTTATTCAAATACTCACACATGTTAATACTCTTCTATCTTAACGAGTGATAGTTCATTAAAATACTAACAATTCTTAAATCTATTCTAGTTATAGGTGTGTGGTTTTTTTGTCAAATATCCACAATTCTTAAGATAGATGAACCTGTTGAAAATCACACAAATAGCTATTCTTTAGTCAAGGACACTGGAAAGTTAATAATAAAAGAGAAAATGTCACTTCCCTTGATTACAAATGTGAAACCAGCAGTTTTAATTTAAACACCATGTAAGCAGAAAACAAAAGAGGCATAAGATTCTCAACCAGGTTACTACTGAAAGTAAATCCAGGTTTCAACTCTGTATGATCTCATGTCCCTTATTTACTGTACACATTTTCCATCCCACAGATGACACACCCAGTTCTCAACCTGATGATTCAGACTGTACCCCACTTTCCTCTTTATCACAATTGGAGCTGCCTACAGCTGTGCTTCAGAGAAGTCCAAGTTCTACAGGTAAGAATGTACTCCCATAGCACGTTTGAGAGAGAACTAAGTTCCACTAATAGGTAAGAATTTAAAAATGCTTCAAGGAAAGCCAAGTAGGCCTAACTACTGGTAGAAATGTATCCCCTTACTGAGTATAAATTTTAAGAGTCTGTGTCATGATGAGGAATTTATGTGTAGCTGGTGCATAACACTTACCACTGAGTTTTAAAACACTGTCGCCTTAACAAACCACATGTGATAAGTCACTGCACATTGACACTATATTATTTTGTTGAAATTTGTGCCATCAGAGCAATTCTATGCAGAAATATTAGGAACTGAAACACCATTCCATTCGAAAGAAATTTTACAGTTCTTTTTTTTTTTTTTTTTTTTTTTTTTGATTTTTTTNTTTTTTTTTTTTTTGTAAAAGTTTACTGTCTGATCTTTAGAGTTGTACTGTTCATAAATTTAATACAGTAGAGTTTACTTAACACAAACCCGTTTAACGCGAAATTTCTTTTTACACAAACACAAAAAAGTCTCCTTTTTTTCCGCTCTCTAATATATGCATTCCAAATTCCATTTACACGAACTAGAATTCTAAAGGATCTCTATAACATGAACAACTTTTGGGCCACACCGTTGTTTTTGCTTGAATTCTCCTTTTTCGTTTGAATTGCCAGCGCAACGTTTTCCATCCACAATGCTCAACCCTCACCCCGCTCGCTATGTAATTGCTTTGTCTCTTCCGACCGCTTTATCCGGACATGCCCCACCACTGAGTCTTCTGTAACGTAACCGCCCGGAGACAACCCGGCTTATAGAACAAGTATTTATGTGTAAAAATGGGCCATCTCCCTTATTTCCAATGAACTCTTCTTTACACAAATTCTTGATAACACGAACACATTTCTGTGGTCCCCTGGAATTTGTGTTATCAAGTATTTTCTGTATATATTAAGAATACAGCTTAAGAGCAAGAACGTTTTTATTGCCAGCCTGTCATCAGAGTATACAATATTTTCAGACACTGTTGAGATCACCAAAGTCCACCAACGTCTTGATGTACTTGAATTAGCTTTATCTGCTTGCCGCAATGAAATTAGTCAGACTGCTGAACAACAGAACGCAGCTGCAAATGAGATGGAAGCTCGGTATGAAAGCTTGGAAGCAAAACTTGATATTTATTCAACAGAGGCCACTGACATTGAGAAGAGATTTGAGAATCTTCATGAATCAAGAGTGAAACAAGAAGGGAAGCTACAGAATCTCCATGACAAAGTGACTGAAACTGAAGAAAGAAACTCTGAAACATTAAAGCAACAGGGATCAAAACTTGAAGCTGTTGAATCTCTCTTACAACAAATAGATGAAGCGTTTTCAGCCAGAATGGATGACAAGGACTCAAAACAAGTGGCTGAAACAGAAAAAAAGTTGAAAGAGGTGGAGAAGAAGCTGAATGACTCTGAAAAGCTCAATAACACCAGAATGACCAAGATTGAAGAACAGTTGAAACAAACTGGAGTGAAACATGCTGAGACACTAAAACAAAGTGATGTCAAATTAGGAGAGATGGAGAAAAGAGTGAAGAAGTTGGAAACTATAGGAAGATTGGATGCCACATGTCTTGATGGCTTAGTGAAAGATATTGAGACCATGAAGAACCAGTACAGTAAAAGACAGCAATCAAATCTTCACATTCTCGAAGAGAGAGTGGAATCTTTGACCAGCCAGTGCTGTTCCCTGCAGGAGCAAGTACAAGATATTCCTTATCTCAAGCAGACAACAGAAAAACTCACTAGTAGAATGGATGAATATGCAGACAGGAGTGATCTCATTGATGTTATGAAAACATCCAAGTCACTGAAGAATTCACTAGAGGATTTGTCTCTCAGAGTTGATGCTATTGAGATGTCTGTAAAGTCAGCTGCCTCATACATGCAAAAAGAAGAAAACAAGAGAATGGAGCTGGAAGATAGAGTTTGTGTAGTGGAAGTCAACAGAACCAAAGACTTAGAGCATTTCACTGACAAGCTGGATGAAGTTGAGAGTTTGGTAAGTGATCATACGCAATTAGACTTCTGCGTCTGCTGATCCCCACTAATGCTAAAACTGCTGGGTGGCCCATGAAATAAATATTCTAAACTGCTTCAAATAGTGTACTTCATTTAACAGATTTCTTGTAATGCACAGTTCCATTTTACATTTAAGTACAAGCTGAACTTTTCCACTTCTTTCTAACACAGACCATACTCCAGAGCAACATATACTACAGGCCACTGAAAAAAAGATAGAATAATCCAGTAGTTAGGCAGTGTAATTTGAAATGTACTTGTTTCGAACATATGTGGCATACGAAACTGTTCTGTTTCTCAAAGACAGGTATTAAGACAAGCAAAATTCATAGGATTTTTTGTGATGTGAGGACATCAAATTTTTTCATGACAACTGAAAATCTGAAAATCTAATAGAGGAAGGAAAAAAAGAGAAAGTACTGGCTAGACAAGCAAGTTATTAGTGGATGCATACAGAACTGGAGTAGCGTTGAGGCGGACAGAAGTGAACGTTCATGATCATCTATACCAATCAGCATGGTACCTAAAGAAAATTTCTGTTATTTAAATTTGAAAAACTGAGGAATCACTTTAAATATTCTTAGCGGATATATGTAAAGTATGTAGTATTGTTGCATTTCTGAATTCATCATAACTCTGCCTCCATCATCTCCAAATGTATCTATATATTTATAGTTCAAGCAAGTGTGCCACTTGGTAGACCTCAAGGTTGAACCCCTGCGTCGTCTGCAGCGTATCCTTAACGACTATCATAAGAGAGTGGAGAAGAGAGAGGAGCTGTCTCAAAGGGTATGTGTGTGACTGGCTGGACATTGTGTCAGCCCCTTAGGTAAACATTAGGTTTACATATGAGAGTTGGGGAAGCATTTGCCACATTTGTTATAACAAGTAAAGGGTAGTGAAATTGGCAGCCACTGTGGTATTAACATAACTGTCTTACAAGCATAGGTGTGGATTTGAATCCTGTCGAGTTAATATAATTTTCTAGTATTAGATAACATTTATTCTTTTTCTTTGACAGGGATTTCAGAATCCTGTGGCAGATAATTTGCTGTAGATACTTAATTCTTTCTAAACTATGTATTATGTAAATGAAAGTCTTTCTTATTGCTGGGGTCATACATAATGAAAAGAGTAGAAGGTTTTAGTTCTATTTTCAACACAGTTTACTGATAGCTTAGTTACAAAGCACCCTAGCACCAAGTCTAGCAATAATCAGTGATTGCACTTAACCCAGCCAAATCAAGGATGGCATAACATAATGATTATTGCATTTAACCTGTTTTGCTAGGCCCAGTCAACTTTGTATTTCTCGTGGGTTCCACAGGTGGAAAGCCTTTGACTTTAAAATTTTGAAAATTTTTCACTGCTGACTTCACTGTACAGCTTGCAAATGTATGGTCTTGGTGTAACAAAAAAAAAAAGAAGACCAATCTTGTTTGATTTAGGACAGATAGGTTTGCTGATTTAGTTAGTGTTTTCTATTTATGTTCATGGAAGAGCTGACTTTAATATTTCCCCCTAGATGGATGAAATCACTAAAAAAGTAACAGACATTTCAGCTGAACTTCAAAAGCATGGTGAGTGATAACATTTGTGAGATAGATGACTTTGTAATGAATTTTAGAAACTGTGACTTGCACTTGATGCTCAGTTGAAAGCTGATATTTAGCACATTGTATGAGACTTTTGAGTGGATTTGGGAACTGAAGTGAGGGAGATGGGTGGTGCTGACTCTATAATATATGTAGAGATGATCAGACTGGATTGAGAAATGTAACATGAAAAGTATTGTCGTTTACAGATGCCGTATTTTGCATATGCTGAGGCTAACTAATAGGTGATACCCCTCTGAAACCATCAAAACTACCATTTCTGTGGTAAATATTTACATATCCCTGTATCTGGTAACGATGGACATTGAAATTATGGGATCTGATGATTATACATTTGTGCATTCAATGTGCGTATTATGTAAGCCCTATATGCAAACCATTCACTGTCCTGACTGATGAATTGGTTCCTGAGATATTATATGCATACACTTTTATGCTATTTATGAACTTTCTAAGAGTTTCATGAGTATTTTGTGAAACGGTTTGAGAGTGTATTAATTAACTAAGCTTCATGCTCATACTGTGAAAATAGCCCTACTGGTGTAGTCTGAGAAATTCAGTGTCTGTAAAGCTAAAAATGTCAGTTGGGAATTTACAATGTTATTCTACAGTTTATCAACATATCTCTTTCCAGTGATGAAACAGCAGCAAACTAGTGTTGGCTTCACTGCATACTATCCAGTTATCAAACTCGTGCCCAGTGCGGGAACCACAATTACAGACTTCAACCAAGTTCTTTGTAATAATGGAAATCATTATGACCCTGCAACAGGTGTATTTACTGCACCTCGAGATGGCTTATATTTGACATCAGTAACTCTAAGGCAAAATCAAGAGGGCATGGTAGATATACATGTCATGCATAACAGTCTCGCTCATGTTAAGAGTGTAACTGCTAAATCAGCAACACACATGAATTATACAAGCTGTTGTGGTGTTGGTGTTGTAAGTATGAAAACAGGGGATACACTGTCTGTGAGAGTGGTAAAAGTCACAGGAAAAGCTGAACTCTCAACGTATTCCAGCTTCACCTGTTTTGCAATTAGTTAAGGAATAACTGAAAAGCATGCAAACAATTGGAGTGTGTATTGGCATCACACCTGTCTGCTTTATGATGCCGGCACTATAATGTTTGTGTTAAGAAATTAAATGTAATGAATGAGAAAATAAAAAAAACAAAGTCACACTGAGACGTGCAATAAGATACTTAGACTAATGACAGCAGTAATATTGGTGATTATCCCTGTATGTCATGAAATTGCTGTAAGTAATACAGTGAAATCCATTTATGATGACCTTTAAATAACGGGTTGGAAGAGTGAAAACTCCAGATATTTCAGCCTCACCCATAATAGAGTTTTCACAACATTGCAATGGTTTGACAGCTATTACATCCGGCAAACAAACTGACATTATCATTAATTTGTGGCTTTGGCTTTGACTTCTGAAAATAGTGAATGACAAACAAACAAGATCATAGGTTGGGAAATATTTCTTAAGCAAGCTTCACTCAGGGTTTTACTTAGGCTATCATGTGTTATTTCAGCAGTGATTGCGTGTTCATGTAATTACATAGAGACTCTTTAGTGTCATAGCTGTTCTGTGTTACTTTTAGCTATGACTCTTCGTATTAGCCAAAGTGCAACAAACAGACAACACACCATTTTTTTCTACCCAGTCACTGACCAATGAACGGCAATGCCACAAGAATGTATTCTTCATCTTAGCCTTCTGTATATGGTGGGAAAAAGCAAGATCCAGTAATTCTGTCAAGACTATTCCTAGTGTTCATGGTATTTGAGTGGTAGACCATTGGGTCACAACGTTCAAACAAGTGCAGGTTGAGTTCACAGATCCCCACCTTTTTGCAAGTGATCCTTTTTGTTTTCAGCAGAAAAGGAAAGCCAGCTGATGTTAGTTATGACAGTCCATCATCTAATTACCCCAATTCAGAAACAATGGCACATGATTATAACCGCCAAATTTGGAATGTTACGATCATTCCGTTACAACTGAGTTTATCTGTCTGAGGGGACTCGGCGGGACATTATGTCGATAAAAGATTTCTTTTAGATTAAATGACAGCAAGTTGATCAACAAGCATTGTACCTTTTATCATCACATAGGTGTTTTTCATCTTTTTTTTTTGAGAAGATGAGAGTAAAGGTAATTCTTTTTTTTTTACACAGATTACAGCCTAGGGGGGAGCATTTTGACTGATCTAAATATGATGTGAAACTAGGGAACATGAAAGTTTCATGTTATGAATGAAATCAGCCTTTTCATGTTTAATGTCTGACCATTAGTATGACTAGCACTGCTCTATTTAATGTTCACCTAATTTATAAATTTCTTTTGTTGGTCTTTTTGTCATTTCCATGACTAGATCTACATGATATTGCCCATGACAGAAAATCCCTTTATTTTGTTCACATTTTACATTTATTTGCATTGTTAAACAAAAATCTTTGTGGCTCAACTTCAAACTTGGGAAGTGAGCTATTATTCATATTATCAGGACCAGATTAACCATGGAGCAATTGAGAAATGATCTAACATTCATATTATCAGGGCCAGATTAATCATGGAACAACTGAGAAGTGATCTAAAATCAACAGGACTAGATTAGTCATTGGGCAATTGAGAAGTCATCTACCGATTATGGGGCAGTTGAGAAGTGATCATCAGAACAAGATTAACCACAGGGAAAATGAGAAATGATCTAACATTCTCAGATCCTGATTGATCATGGGGCAGTTGGAGCAAATGCTCCAGGGCTCAGCATCTCTTAAGAACCAGTGAGCTCCTTTGTATTTTTCACCATAAAGATGCCCTATATATTTTGTTACCCCGGAATCTATCTGGCTCTCCTTTTCATACAACTTGACTACATTTTGAGTTGTTTCTTCTTTCTTATATTGGAAGTGGATTGTTAGATCCTATTACTTATCCAAGTATACGCATAAAAAGATATTCATGAATTAACTTCGTAATGTGTTTGAAGTTATTCTGTAGTGGATTGTTGTTATTGTGCATTAAAGCTGTCATAAATGGGCCTACACGTTTGCAGGCAGTCTTGTTCTGCATTTTGTGTGATCAGTTTTTATGTGGGACATATAAAAGATTTCCAAGAAATGTTGTGGGGCCTCGATATTAAGACCACATTTATTATAGCTAGTGTTTCTCATTATTAAGTATGAATTTCACATGCACGGATTCATTATTATATGGGTGAACCTCAATAATATGTATGCATTTTCCATGCACTGGGAACATGCTCAATATGAAGGTTCCATTGTACATCACACTAGTCCCATTTCATTCATCCACCCACATCACGACTTCAAATTGAAGAACTCAGTAGCAATGCTAGCAGCATGCAAAGACTATATCATTCTGAGGAGGTTACTTGCAAAACCTGCTAACTCACTTGAGTTTTGCTGGTGACTTACAGGATTTCATTGTGTTTTTTCAAGAAAACTTAGTAAGTTGTGCAAGTGTTTTGCTTTTTGTCAATACTATGACACACTGATTTTAAGAAGTTTGATTGCCAAAATTGTAATGTCGATGAAGGGAACACCTAACAGGAAAGCCAAAGGTAATAACTCTTTTTTCATCAAAGTTTGACTTAAGCAGTGACTTAAAAGTGACTTTTTCATCTGTCTCACACATCCATAGACGTGCAACTTACAGAACAGGAAGCTTGTAAGGATCAGTAAATTGCAGAATGGCTGGAATCAGTAGAAGAATGCCTTGGATGATACCGGATAGTCCAATCAGCATAGGGATGTTTGCTCTCTGTGTGGATGGAGAGAAGGGAAGATTGATGGATGGATGAGTAGATGAGTGGGTGGGTGAATGGATAGATGAGTGGGTGGGTTGGTGTATGGATGGATGAATGGATGGTAAAGAGAAAGAGGAAAGAAGGAAGACACTGACGGAGAGACTGAGGGAGAGGCAAGTGAGATGAGTAATCATTAATGGGTACTATATCCCTTCCCAGAGATTGTAATGTGGATTACGTGGTGCACAACTTATCATAATTGCATACCCCAATGCTGAATGATGTATTTTCCTCAGTGCATTTTTTTAGGTCATGATGTGATCATTTTGTAAGCTCAACAAATCAACCAGCTATCAAGATGATTCTTTGGGTATTACATGTACTTATGAAGACTGCATCAAATGTTATGCTTTCTTGTGGGTGAATAAATCTTTAGATGGCATTTGTAACGTGCTGCTGAAGAAGAAATATGTGCCGGCTGATCTCTTTCCATAAGAAATTCTCATTTTTTTTTCTGAATGCCTTTATTTTTTCAAAATAAATCACAAACAAAACAAATAGAGCTCTACTGTGGTTTTTTTCCTGTAATATGTATGTGTTGTGTAAGAGTATTTAGAAAAATAGACTATGATGTTGATTTCCAATATAGCTATCCTTCCCATAACAGCCCGATCTTGTAAGGGGCAGAAAAAGGAGAGTCAACGCCCAAGAGTTTTCACAAATCTTTTTCAAAATGCTTAAGTATACCTTCTGCATGCAGCCTCTATCTCACATTTTAAATATCTTGCACACAATTTAAATTCACAACTGATGCGGTCATCAGCATCATCATTATATTTCAGTATTTCTTATAAGAACATGAGGTCTAAAAAAATCCCGTGATTTTAGACGTTTGGTCTTCGTGTTGGTTTACATCAGCAATCTTTCTCGTTACCAAACGTTTAAGTCTTAAATTTTCTTTTCTTCATCATCGTGTAGTACTGTAACACATCGTCATTATCAAAAGCAATACAACAGGAACGCTAACAACCACATGACCAGTGCCATTATTGCATCATGCTTCCATTAGGGTTGGGCATATTCAAATCCTACAATACTCTATCCGGAATCGATTCCAGAGCTTGTATTCGAATCCAGATTCGAATCTGAGGGGGTGGGGGAGGGGGGGGGAGGAATTCATGGAATTTGCGCTTGTACTTCTTAGAATGACTTGAAAATCTCCACTGGATTCTAAACTGGGTCTTTTATAATGTATATTCACTTTAAATAAAGCTAAAGGGTTAACCCTCTACATTTGGACAGAGAACCAAATTTCAAGAGGAGGCAAGGATTTCTTGTAAACCGAAACTTTTTAAACATTTTGCTTTATTTCCTTATTTCCTGTGACCCGACGAATTCTAATATAGACCAATGTTAGGATTCGGGATTCCAGTCCAGATTCGAGTCTTGATCATCACTCACTAGCTTCTATTGCCTTCTATAGCCTACCCTCGAAATTTTGAAAGGCCCTCTCCTTATCTCCCCTTCCTCCACCCCCTGCCTTGAAAATCGCAGCATTACTTTGATAGCTTTACTGTACTATCCTAACTCTCTACAACTGAGGTGTAAGTGCCTTATGTTAGACCTTTCTAAAGAAGGGGGGGGGGGGGGGGGGNGGGGGAGGGGGACGCACGGTCTGCTTGTGACAGATATGGAATTCAGATTATTGTTAAGTCTGGCCCCTATGACAACAGCGACATAAGTACCTTAGCAAAATTATTTATAGTAAAGTCGCCAAAAATCCTCCGACGGTTGCCAATTTACAACCCAATGTTTATCATTCATATCTTATCCAAAAACCATGAAAAAAAAATCATGAACGACTAATGTTATTTTAAAATTTCATGGGCACCATACCAACTAGTATTTAGATCAGTTCATTACTTTTTTCTTCTTAAAGTTTTAGAAAAGACCAATTTCTCAGGGAATTGGAAAAAAATATAGGGGAAGTAGAGAAAAAAAAACCATGGGACAACAATCCTGTAGTGAATCGTATGGAAGAGATTGGGTGTGGTGAAAGGAGGTGGTTAGGAGCTGCAGGTTCGCTGGAAGGAAAAGAACTGTCCTCAACTAGATGTCAACCGGCACAATCAGCTTGTTTCCCTTGAGGGGGCTTTTGGCGTGAGGATCGAAGCAGATATTATGGCCATATCTGGAGTGCTACGATGATGTTTCCGGCAACAAGTAGCAAGAGGACCATTTTTTTTTTGAAGTATAGATTACCAGATTATCGTTTCCAATTCCTGTAAAGTAATCTGAGGTGTGCATTTCAGACAGTTATAGGCCTAGACTATATGTTATGTCTGCAAGCTGTTGTTATTTAATTTCATGTGAGAACACGTTTGAATGAAAAGGATTTTAACAACAAAAAAAAAGTACCTTAGCAAAATGACCAGCAAAAAGAACTGTACACATGAATCCTATTCTTGATGTCGTGTCGAAGAGACCCGCCCGGACATTATCGATATTGAATTGCTTCTCCAAAGATGTCAGCTGAAAATATAATGAGAATACAAAATGCAGTATTTAAACACGAAAGTTTATAGAAAATGCTGTATTTAAACACGAAAGTTTACAGAAAATGCAGTATTTAAACACGAAAGTTTATAGAAAATGTAGTATTTAAACACGAAAGTTTATAGAAAATGCAGTATTTAAACACGAAAGTTTATGGAAAATGTAGTATTTATACACGAAAGTATCTATCGTAGTGGAGTTTACACCAAATGTAATATTGTATTGTGAAATGATGAATGTTGGCCTAAGGCTTACCAAAAGTTTTGAATTTGAATTTGTGACTGATATTGCATTATTGCTTGCTGATATGCGACGTTATATTAACATGAGATAAGAGATAGATTATACTTTATCAAACAAAATAATAAAGCCTGATAACAAGACTTTCAGTTTCTGTCAGTATGCCAGTGCATTCATTAAGTTAAGGGCCAGTTCTGTATTTGGAATCACTGAAACAATGTACACCAAGATTTGTTAACAATGCCTCTCTACTATGTCTTTAGGAACTGATATTCTAACCCAAGTGAGAATATAGTCAAGAACCCAAGTGACAATATCGTCGAGCAATAAATTTTAGTAAATTTAAACCAATGAACTATTTGTTCATCTGCTTCAAATGTCACGAAAAATAACAATTCACAATGTTCCTCGTGCCAGATGAACAGAGGACATGAATTCATGATAAAGCGGGTTTTTTAAAGTGATATGTGTACATCAGGCACACTCCAAGACAAAAAAATTCAGCGTTCCAATGACCAATTATCGATCAGATTGCAGAAAGAAGAGAAAAGACATTCAAAGATGTAAGAAAAACTCTAAATATTACGATTTTTTTTTATTTTAAGAGGAAAACTTGCTTCCTTTTAGTTTTATCACAACTTAAACTTGGAGCTCCTGGTTTAACAATGAAAGTAAAGAAGACTATTTGTGCCTGAACACCATGTGTGCCTATCTCTTTAAGGGAGATAACTCATGCCACTCACAAATGCAAAAACCACATGGATAATGCTGTAAATATTTTCTAACAGTTCATTTACCACAAGCATCATAGATGTTTAAATTTAAAATGTACAGGTGTTCAAACTCTGTGTACTTGTTTTTGATCTTATGTACAAAACACCATAGTACTCTTTTATTATTCTGCAGAACTGCTATTGTATAAACAAGCACTTCTTGTAACCAGAAATTCGATTTATCCGAAACAATTTGTCCGGTCCCTTGACTTTCAGTTTAACCAACTTCCACTGCAAAATAAAAGTTGTATCCATCGAGTTTCACTGTTAACTCTTGGAATCCCTGTCCTCTCTTCCCCCCCCNCTTTCCTTTCCCCTCCCCTCAAACCATATAAATCTCATTTTCACCGAGCTCCTGATAAAACCATGAGGTACTGTTCGATTTGTTGGGCTTTTGGAGTCCTTACTTTTTAAGGCCAGGCTTAAAATTTAGGGGTTTTTTTACTTCAAAGGGTTAATATAGTATTCAGCTTGATTGAAAACTGAGAGAAACTTCACAAGCCCCCTTCCCCACCACCATTCCATAAAAAAGTGTTTTGTTTTGAATGATGACTGACGAACACTTTCCAAGGGCTGGCCCAGGTATGACTATATCTACGTTGAAGGTCTATTTGATCCATCGCCAACTTGTAAGAGGAACAGTGGAAGGAACAATATGTCATCCATATGTCATATGTTACATGGGGTCAGCATGTTGTAATAAATCTGCATACTTAAGCCTATTTCCTATTCCCTCTCACCCCATCCCA
>JAWQUT010000033.1:1777778-1797813 GCA_033807755.1 Ellobium chinense
CCCTATTAACATTTTGCGTTATTCTAAATATACCACTGTGATTTGGGGAAATTTCTTCCATGGAGGTTAAAGTACTTCTTTTGCCCGATCTTTTAACGGGAAGAAAAAGGGGGGTCAACGCCCAAAATTTTTCACAAATGTCTTTTGAAAAAGATCACCTCAAATTCTGATTTGGTCCCCAAATTTTCATTTGGCTGGTTTTGACCGCGTGCGAATACATAGGTCTACACATTTTATTTTTTGATCTAGAAGGTTCAAATTGCACCTAAAACTTTAAAATTGGATGCTTTATTTAGATCACAGGTCATTTTACACATTTCTACACCCTAACACTGGCTGGCAGGGCCCCAAAAAAGGGGGATTTTATATATTAGCGGATTAATTGGGTGGTACACAATCAGTGATTTGCCCTTCTAATAGGTGTCACAAACCTTAAGATCTCTGGAACTTTTGTAAGTTGGCCAAATCACTTTGTTCCACCCTGGTCATCCGCGTAACTTATAGATATATAATTTATTTATGTAGTCACATCTTACTTGGGCTCTGCTAACCAGTGTCGGGGTGTAAAAATTGTAAATAGCCATGTAATTTAGAAAAGCCTTCCTCCCAATTAAACTTCTAAGCAGAATTTGAGCCTTACTTTCAAGAAAACGAAGTCTAAAAAGGTAGGTCACAATTGGCCTGGGTAAAATAAATTGGGGATCAAGTCAGAAGGAGAGGATCTGTCTCTATATGCAATCTGAAAATTTTTCTGCGATGACCCTCTTTTCCTTCCCCCTCTATCTCCTCCACCCATACATTTTTTTTTCTTCTCACTGATAAAATAGGGGAAAACTGCTGTGAGGAAAGAACTCTAAGACACTAATGATCTATGTAGACTTGACTCTTAAATTTAAGAAAATCAAGGAGGGAAACGAAATAAATGCCAAAGATCTGTAAGATTCAGTTTCTGCGTCTGTGGTGGTACTGTATCATGATTTCTCTCTCTCTCTCTCTCTCTCTCTCTCTCTCTCTCTCTCTCTCTCTCTCACTCGCTCTCTCTCGCACACTCTCTCTCNTGCCTGCCTGCCTGCCTGCCTGCCTGCCTGCCTGCCTGCCTGCCTGCCTGCCTGCCTGCCTGCCTGCCTGCCTGCCTCCCTGTCTGCCTTTCAGGGCATCTAATGCGCGACAGCTGGTTATTTTCAAAATATTTTATCTATTCAGAACTGGCATCTGCTCCCATAGTAATGAGAACATATTATCGACAAACATCGAATAAAGTACCTATATTGTGCGGGAAAAAAAAATACTTATTATTGTTATATACTTATAATCAATCTATAGTTTATAGAAACATAATAAATCATGCATATGAATCCATACTTATTGACAAGGTTAGAATGTTATTAGGATAATATGTAATACCTAACATCAAGTCCCCTATAATATGGTACTTGTAGCTTAGCGCCTACATACTAATCTGCCGATCCAGTGGACAACCCTACCACCAGTATTAATCTCTTTATAACGAACGGACTTGGACATGGGCAAATTAGTGCAGTAAATTATAAGGGATACAGTTACATTAAAAGTAAACAAGAGGCAAACAAAGACAGCTAGTGCAAGTCCAAGATGCGATGGCAATAATTTGGCCTGTTTTCTTAACATTATTGTAATAGTATTCTCATTTGTAAAATGAGTACCTGACTATAGACAGTGAAATATAGTGTCAGAATGCTAGTGATCTGTGCCTGTATATGGCAGGGGCACTGTATGTCCTCAGGGAGTTGAGAAAGTTTAAGACTGATCAGGTAGGCTGGAGTAAAATGGTGTGAAGTGGCATGAGCGGGCATTATCAGCCTGGATAAGAAACGTATTGACCGCACTAATATTATCATTATCATGGTATTACATGTATTATTATTATTGTCATCATTGGAGGAGGGAAAGGAGTGGGTGGAGACGGGCAGCCATGAAGCATAGTTTACTTCCATTACAGATGAATCTATTCTAGGCTGTCCAAATCGCGATTTTGAAGGGAGGATGGTGAAGGAGTGAGATGTGTGTGTGTATTTAGACGGTGCGGTGGTGTCTGGAAGCTGAGGTCATGGAAGTTTCGTCCCTTCTTCTACGTCCTTTTTTTACCACCAAATACCGGCGCTGATATAATATATGACGCGTTGACCTAATTGCTATCCATTGTTTTTTTCGGGTCAACATTTCGTCCTTCTTATCTTCTTAGCAATATCCTGATCACTACATACTTGATCTTGTTACCTGTGAACTACAGAGGACATGACTACACACGAGTCTTTGGGTTGTCTTTTTACAAAGAAATGTAGTTCATAAAAAAAGTTTAGCGTTTTGCAACTATAAATGTAATTCCAAATTTCATAGAAAATCATCAGTTGTTGAAGAACAGCACGGGTGTACTGTGGACTACTTGGTCGAAAAAATATTGACGGCTAGATCTACATCTATCAGTACTATACGGCGCTTCTGGACCAAGTCACAAAAGAAGTTTGTCACAAGCAAGGCAGCAGTCTAGATCTTGCATTTTTCTTCGTCACCTGTCTTATAACGACGACCTTCCCCATTTCTCAGGCCCTGGATGACGTCACATCGCCGTATGTCATAGAGCGCGTGGATTAGACGAAAACCAGAAAAGAACAATGCTGTTAGTGTCCTCCTTATCTTTCTCATGCTGAGTACGATACAGCCTGGCACTGAAAGCAACAAACGTTCTTTTGCTGTAGCCTATATTTAAATCGAATGTTTGTAAATGATTGTCTAGCACATCCAGAGCATTTGGGGGGAAGGGCGGTGGGGGGCATCATAATGCCATTCTGGGAAAGTGTCATGACAAATTTTAGACAAACAGTGCACATAACAATCAGTGTAAAGGAAAAGGAATGTTTTAGCTACACTTGTAAAATCCATCAAAATTGTGTTACAAAAATTTCACTAAAAGTGTAAAGTTATTAAGTAATAATTAGAGGTAGAAAAAGAATGAGTGTAAGGACTGTATAATAATATTGTGATATTTTTATAGCCCATTATTGTTAAGTGTTACATGTTCTAGTACGTTGTGAACATGTGTGAATTTAGTAGTTATAATGCTTTAACTGTTTATGTGCTGCCCCGTCGTATAGTGTATTTTGCCCGTTTAACATAGTTGTGGCCTGGGCTTATTCCCAATTAACTTGTTGAACTACTTGTTACACATAACAATCATTTCCAGACATGAAAGACTAATCATCTTGACTTAATTTTAGTCTATTTCAAGGGGATTTCAGCAGGGGGAAGGGAAAGGGCAGGAGAGCACAACCAGCACTGTTCTTTTGTCCGTTTAAGGTGAGTGGAAAAAAATGTGAAAAAAATTGATACAAGATTGTGACAAAGCAACGATCATCATCATCAGCAGCACCGCCACCAGCACCAGCACCACCAGCACCAGCACCAGCACCACCAGCACCAGCACCACCAGCACCAGCACCAGCACCAGCACCACCAGCACCACCAGCACCACCACGAGTATCATCGTTTCATTGTGTGGCTGTCACCACTATCATGATCGGCATTATCACTATGTATACTGTCATCATCTTTATATATACGCCTACTGCTATTACAACCACCACAACATCCATCTTCACGAAGAAAGTCGCATCCCATAATTTACGTTTACATTTAAATGTCAACATTCTTATACATTCTGAGCAGACTCCGACTGGTCTTCTTCATAGTTGCAAGCTATGGTTTTTCGCCGATGAAATTCGTATCACATGTGTCATTCTTAAAGCCCATTAGTAACATGTTTTTTGTTCATCTTGTTCTTTATTATTTCCTGCTCTCCTTTCTCATTGTGGAGCAGCCTGGAGTTCGACTCAAGATCTAAAGAGTTCGATTCCCGTCCACGGTCATGTTGTAAATGTCTTGGGAAAACATTTCATTCACATTTTCCTCACTCCACTAGTCTGTAAATGGGGTATCTGCATAAGGGCAGTGGAGGATATTGTCAGAACGCTAGGGATCAGCGCTTATAAATGGTGGCGGCACTGTATGTTCCCCAGAGAGTTGATAGAGTCCTAGAGTGATCAGGGCTGCTAGGGTAATAAACAGTATGAAGTCGCGTGTAAGACCATTGGCCTGGATGTGAGACGTATTTATTATAATTATTTCCTTTTATGTAGACTTCCAGTATCAGATCTGTATTTGTAGCATGTCCCGCTATCTCTATCGTCTCTGTATGCATACCTTTTTTATATATATAGCTTCGAAATAGACGTCAAAACTAATGGTAAAATATGACATTGTGTCGACAAAGCTGCACAGAGGATGTGTCGACAAAGCTGCACAGAGGATGTGTAGAAGACAATTTAACAAAGCTCCACCGAGAGCTAAGACCAGACTTGTTTTTCCGCTAGCTTCACCTGCAGCTTTTATTCAGACATTACCAACACTTACTCATCAGCAACCAAGACACTGAATGCAATATAAAATGTGTACTATTCTTTATTACAGTATTTGACTTATCACAGTATCCAACAGATTCAGACGTTTTGTTAGGGCATGCGCAAAAAAAAAAAAGCGTTACCCTGGCACACGATGAGATATATAAGGGAAGATACAAGGTACATAATTCACAAGGGGGAAAAAAGACATTATTTACACATACACAGACTAAATTTAACATTAGAACAATCTCTTTACATTATAATTATAAGGAAGAATACAAGTTTTTATGAGAGTCACCTAGAATCCATGTATCACTTTGACAATAATTACCTACCAGGTTATAAAATTGATTTATCATTGGATATTGTCTCGGTCTACTGATGCCCATGTCGACAATCCATGGTCAGATCAGTTGTGATAATTAGTCATTTACATGGTGGACTGACAGGATGTTATTTTAGTATAGATTAACAGATTAATAGCTTATAGATCAACAGATTTTATTATCCAAAATGTCAGTGACATCACATGGACAAAAGAAGGCAAGACAGTCACACATTGTACAAAAAGATACATAATATATATCTAGTGAAGTACAACATATTCAAAATGAAAACACTGTCGTTTACAGGAAAAATTCGGAGAGGGCACGGAAAAAATTTACTGACATTCATGAGGTAAAAGCTAGAAAACATTGACCGACGAACTAAACAGCAAAACAAAACCATTTCAGGCTTATGCATTCGTACACCACAATAAGATCTATACTACTGAGCGGTCATAGGAGTTTCTCAAGCTACTTCCTAACACAGAAATGAGGACACTTGAGGAAACATTAGGAGTGAACAACGACATATTATGACCATCTAAACAGCATAATGAACAGCAGCATAAACTAATAATGACAGTGGTAGATGTAAATACACACAAAGCAACACTAATCTCATGAGGGCATACATTTTATATATTACACAAATAATCACAGCATACAAAATAAAATGTCCTATAGTTCTCTATAATGCTTAATAGTTTACAGACTCGTTATAACACTTCTGTATCATTAAAATTTAGCAAGAATTTACGCACATCGTCATGCTCATTCAATTTTTTTTTTTTTTATTTTGAGGTTGAGAAATTTAGCGTTCTGAACCTATTGGTCAATCAAAAATAAAATTGGGATATAACGAATCAAAACTCGCCATTCGTTTTTAAACAGGAAAAAAACATACATGGAATATTATGGTAATATAAACTAAAAATTAACAAACAAAAGTGACTCAGGCAGAGTAATCATACTCATCAATAGCATTGTGAAAAAGAAACAAACAGCAAAAGCCGTGGCGCTGATCGATGTCACTATTCCCAATTCCAGCGCAGATTCTACTGAGAGCACCTAGTGGCTCTTCTCCAGCGTCGTATTAAAGCAAGTCCAGTGTATTAGTCCTTAACATTACTTTACATATGTATAATTTCGTGTCTCTTTAATTGGAGGATACAGTTGAAGAGGATTATTCCAAACTCAGTAAATGCATTTTCGTTTTAAAAACTCAAAACTTGATTGAGCTCAAAATCTGCACTCTTTGAAATTTTACATCATTTTAACAGTGAATAAAGATATATATGTGAAGAGCAATTATCTCAATGTTATTTCCCTTTATTTCAAAAACATTCAGCGATTACAGAGTTTTGTACAATATGACTTACCTTAAAAAATGCAGAATATATATAACAAAAGAAAAAAAAACCTTAAGCAAAAATTTCATTTTGGTTTTGCTCTAATTCGACGACAGAATGACTTCCCTAAACGCCTTGATTCCCGACACGTAACAAAGTTCATGCCATGTTACAGTTTTCAATGTAAACGTTACAATTTTCAATGTAAACATTTTTTCAATGTAAACGTTAACACATATTCATGGTCATTTTAATGAAAAAAGAAAGCTTAGCTGTTTAACAAATTCAAACCATCAAGCATGGTCTCAATATATTTCATCAGTTAAAGTTAAAACAATGGGCTGCACAATGGTGCAAGGCAGAATAGACTGATGTTGCTTGGCCCAATTTGTAGGCTCACAGTGACGTTATGGTAAAAACTGTCTTACTGTCCATGAAAATCAATTCAAATCCAGAAAGCTGTAGCTTACGTGAGCGGAATTTGAATTAGAATTTGAACCAATTTTTATGAACATCAGCACGGTTGAAACCAATACGTCACAATGAGCTTACCGAATCTCTGAAACATATTGAACAATAATAATAATATATTATTACAATTTTACAAAATATGGTTAATTTATTTCCACTCCGTTAACACATCAAAATCTATGGCATAACAAACACGTATTGGTTGTCCATAATGTTTGCTGTTAGTCGCTGTGCACTTACGACATTTCACCGCCAAACATTTTGGTGGTGGTCGGAAATGGCAAAATTCAATTTAAACGATGATCCTCTAAGGGAAGGACCGGAGATGAATTTTGGCGATTTCCACTTCACACCAGCTGAGTGTTATGACTCTGAAATGGAACCACAAGTACATAGTAGACTAAAGCAAACTGGATACAAAACTTGTTTCTTTTTTTTTCCGCCCCGGGGGGTGGGGGGCAGAGGAATCGTAACCGAAGAATGGAACTTCAAGCATTACGTGTATGGCTGGCCTACCCATACCCAAAGCGGTATTCCCTTAGCAATTACAGCATTCAGGAGCCAGGTCTGAGACCCATAAGTGGGTTCCGAACGATATTTGGAATATTTCGTAGGTGTCCCAGCAAGACCCATGACGCTGTATTTGCTTGGTGTCCATTTGTGCAGGGGAGGGCATTAGCAGTGAATGATCCTTAAAATATATTCATACTCTTATATCTTACATTGCATGTGCATTGAATATGACACAAATTTCAACAGTAAATATTCTTGAATGATGTACAATTTCATAAATAAAATTAGCAATAGTTTCGTAGACAACATAAGACATACGGTATTTAAGCCTGCTGAAGGCCACAGCGAAAAAAGCAGGAAATATATACCAATACTATCTAATAAAAATGTGATATTGTCGAGGATTTTACTTTTGCCTGCTTGCACCTTTACTCTTTTGCTCTACCCTGATATGAAGTTTGCGTCAACGAGCAAAGTCGTGTTATGGCCTAAAGTTTCATTTTGTTGTTTTTGAGTTACGAGTTTGCTCGTAGACGTAGACAGGTATCAATAATTGCGTATGACATAAAAACAAAGAATGAAATTCACATATCAAAACACTGCTTCCAAATAGCACATAATAAATGATGATTAGGAAAACTTTGAATGCATCAAGGAGCAAAGTCATTTGTCTAAAGTTTCATTGTGATGTTGAGCTACAAGTTTGCTCGAAAACGCCATTAGTCTTGAGAGGTATCAATAATAGCTTATTAAAAAGACAGAAACTAAGAATGGAATGGAATTTACATGTAAATAGCTTCCAAACAGCATGTGATAACTGTTAACTTCAAGGAATTTAATATGAATCACAAGTTTCCGAAACTTCCTAGTTTTGAGCATTTTAAGAGCCCAGAATGAGAAAGTTCATTCGTTACCTGATATGACGCCTGGGTCAATGAGCAAAATCGTATTATAGTCTAAAGTTTCATTGTGTTGTTTTGAATTAACGAGTTTGCTCTTAGACTCAAAAAGTCTTGAAAAGTATCAATAATAGAAAGCGACATTGAAACTAAGAATGAAATCCATATATGAAAACGCTGCTTTCCAAACAGAACATAACTGATAACTAGGAACACTTTAAAACAGACGTTCTCGGTACTTTTGTCTTGAGCATTCTCAATGCCCAGAACGAGACATTTAAAGCTAATTTTGAAGGTGCGGACTGAAACCAGATAAATACTATTAACTTAGTCATTTAGATTTGAACATTTTATGTTGATTTGAACATTTTAATTGACTAAAAATGTTTTACTTGATTTGGAGATTTTAATTGATTTTAATGTTTGAATTAACTTGCCGTGGATTTTGTATTCTAATGAAGTAAAACCTTTCGTAGATCAGTTCAGAATGGAGAAGATGACAAAACAGAGGACTAACAATTTTCAATTTTGCCAGTGCAGCATGGCTATTTCACTTGGTTAAAAGGCACTTGCTACTGAACATTCAATCTGCTTTTCGACAAGGGCTACTAGTCTCGCTTCCCGTCAGCTTGGTGCCGATCATGCATGTGCATAAAACACAAAAGTATCTACACCTTTTGCAAACACATGTAGGATCGGCGTGAGGCTAACGGAACACCAGATAAGTGACCCCTTATCGCAAATGGAGGCTTATCGCAGGGATGTGCCTTACTAGACTACAATTGTCTTGCAGCCATTCAAAATGAGGCTTAAGCAGTTTTGAAGCTGAATCAGGTTATTGGCATGACACAAAAATTAAATGTGTAATTTTGTTATGTTACCCCAGGGTGTGGACACCCCCCCCCCCTAAAAAAATCTATAAAATTAAGAAAAATGCTATTGAATGATGATTTTATACTTATAATTCTTATTCTTGTGCGTCTCTGTTTCTTTTTTCCACCAATTACGGACAGTTTCCATATAATCGATGTATTTTATGTCTAACAATTTTACTTCCTATTTTTGATTGATGCCTGATGGCCTTATTCACCTTTAGACCCTGATGCCTTGGTTTCTGGTCTAGGAAAGTACTGTAAGCCTCATTTTTGACAAGGCTGCAAGATCCAATTACTAGGGTGAAGATTTCCATTTCAGATCTGTACAAAACAATCCAATGTAAGAACATTTTCTGTCGTAGCGTATAAAATCTCGTAACGTAAACCTGATTTGATATAAGGAATGCGCCCAGTACATTATAGTCCAGCGTCTACATCACGATATTTTTGTTACATTACAGTTGAGAGTCCGGCGTATATTAGGTGGTTTTGTTTGTCAACAAGGTTTAAGGAAATGTATAAGCCACTCAAAATATTTGATAATACATATTTTTCAGGATCCTTGATATTTTCCTTGTTAACCAAAAAAAAAAAATCTTGTAAAGGGAAAGTTTCTATAAATATAAACACTATGGAACTTTTGTAAATACTAAACACTTATCTGTGGTAATTTAGAGAAATAGCCATGACTTAATTTGTCAGCGTTTTACAAGAGGGGCTGCATATTATCTTTAAATGATGTGAATAATTCTTTAAAGTGGTCATTTGTGTCGTTTATAAATTATTGTTGACAGAAATAAAAAATAGGATTAGGAGAGGGAAATTAACGAGACAAAAATGTTTTTACATAGAGGCATCGCCTGTTCTTAATAGTAAAGGACAAACCATTTTGCCAAGAATGATGAAAAAACAATTATATAAAATAGGGCATTTTATTGCAACTAGTATATTAAGGGGGAAAGTGCATACTACTTTGAATCCTATATTCAGTTAACAAATAATGAAGCTCAGATATTACATGAAGCAAAAAAAAGAAAAAGTGATATTTTACATAATTTTCTATTTGACAGTGAATCAGCAAAGTTTACAACTATCAGGTTTGTAAAACATTGCTTTCTTCGCAAATCCAACACATGTATTGCTCTAAAGTACGATTCCATATGAAAAAAAAAAGCTCCCATATTTTTGCATCGTTTTGCCCTTACTGCAGGCAGGTAAATTTCCATTAAACACAGACGTTTAAAGGGGTTCTGGCTTAGCACAGAGCTACTTAAAATTAATGATTTGATATATTTTTAAAACTGAATTTGCCACTGGAGAACTTTAGCCATCGCAGTGCAACCTAATTTTCTAGTCTTAAAGGGTCTGCGTTGATATTATTATAAAAAGTTTAAAGGGAAATGAGAAGTATCCTCTTAAATTTAGAAGACCAAATCAAAAGAAGCGTCATAAAGTATTAGAAGGTTCACTCTTTGCAACACTAAGATGGGGGCGAGATTGAGAGGTAGAAAACAGTTCTGAAAGTCGAAAAAACATTTCTACCATTTACACTAATTGACAATAGGAAATTTGGAGAGCGGGAGAGGGTGGATGAGGGGGGAGGCTGGATGAGGAATGAGGCGGGAGGAGAGAGGAAGATGGCAACAAGACAAAAGGGTAAAATCCTGAAAAAAAAATCTATAGAAAGGAGACGCTTGAATTTGTCAGGGCGAGCTTTGTTGGGAGAGGATACGTGACATTCCATCCGAATAAAAAATTAAACTGTTGCAGAGGTTTGCAATACGAACATTTTCGTTAAATGAAAAGCGGAATGTTATGTATCTGAAAATCTTGATGTCAACAGCTGTACTTTCATTAACAGCAAGAACAGTTTCTATCACTACGTTATCATTATTTCAATAATCTAAGTCATGTGCCACAATTTCTAGTTAAATATGTTCAAGTGCCCTACTCCGCCAAGAACGCTACAAATTATGGACTGATTTCCACAGAAAGGTATGGAATTAACAAAAGCAGAAACAGAAAAGAACTTTATTTGACCTACAATAATTATTCTTTTTTCCACCAACCCCCCCCCCCNCCCCCCCCCCCAAAAAAAAGTGCGAATGGTGAAATGGTGAAAACGCGGAGACAAAGTAATGGGGCAATACTATCTCAAGCCATGTAATTATTATGCTAAGGTCAGCTAAGTATGTGACTGTTTTAACTCGTGATATTTTTCCACAGAAGTATTCTTGAGTTGTCCTAGCACTTGTGAAATGATTCAAATAAGAATGACACTTTATGGGGCCTTTAGTTTCTGAAACTCGAAAATCTTTTTATCAGTTCCAGTTTTTTGACAACTGGTGGCTCTAGATCTTGTCTACATCGTTGGTTTGCTTTTTGTAACCAGTTTAAAAAGCGCAACTGAATTTTGCATCCCAAAACGGAAATACAAAAGGGGTCAGAATGGTTTTTACAAAAAGTTTTTGCAGGATGTGCTCTTCTTAATGATCGTCTTGAAGATCATGACTAACAAATTTGACTCGTATTTAACACTGAAATGTTGCCAGCCAAGGGAATGTGCGACTCGACTGGAGCTTCTTTGTTCACTACTAATAATATTAGATTATACCACATTAGTAAACTCATGTCACGTCTGTAGTTTGTCTTCCACCTTAAGATTGTGAAAAGCACCAAGGTATTTGTAAGGAGCATCACAGATACAAAATGGCCGGCCGACATGCAGTAGTGTTAAAAAAGGTATAAAAAAAAAGTGATTTTCCAACGTCAGAAATCTTAGTCTGGTTGAGTATGACTGGTTGAGTATGACACGAAGGAAAAATAAAAGAAGGTTCTGTCAGTTTTTAAACTTCAAAATGACATTTTTACTTTAAAATTCTGTCCAAAGCTGGACTGTTTTAAGAAATCAAGTTCATCCGATAATGAGGTATGATAATACATGTCGAATTGTAAGACAAACTTTGCGATTTTGGAAAATCACTCCATTTTGCATGCACGTGCTTGTTGTGTTGGGAGGTGACAAATAAAAAGCCAGTTAGTCATGCAATAAGGAAATCAGATGCCAAGTTTTATAGCCTTTATCATAATGTAAAGTAGCATTCTATTCATTAAGGGCATCATGCTTATTGCTTGTATAGTGAATTACCAAAGAAAGGATAACCATCATAGAGTTAAACTTCAGGACTTTACTGTAAAAATATATGCATCTGATTTCTGGAATATATTAAAATTTTGTTTCTGTGATGCTGCAGTACAATACCTTAGTTCTGTGTAGTGGTTTGTGAAACTGAAAACATGCCAAAAATGCAGGTGTGCTAGCTTGCCAAAGGCACGGACACAAGAAGACAACCAGCCAATATATTAGTGACATGGTAAATGATGTATTTAATAAGTACTTGCGTCACTGCATTACATCTTTTTTTTCTTATGCTCAATTTCAGAAATTATGAGAACTTTTAGAAAATTATTGGAAATTATTCTCACAGTAAAAATTCAGAAGACTTATGCCCGCTTCCCATGAGTATCCATTTATTTTTCAGGGAATCATTTCCTAATTGTGCTAGAACAACGAAAAAAGGTTGGCTTGAGTAAAAATTTAAGTCGAAGTTTACCCAAAAAGGTTGCAGGAGCCTAACTGGCTAAAAATGTGTCGACTATCCGAGTCGAAAATAGAGTAAAAATTTTGGTAGAAATAATTGTAGAACATAAAACTACACCGCAAAAGTTGTGAGATACATCGGTGAATTTTTTGGCAGGCAGCTCTTTTCAGGGGTCTAAGCGGATTCAGTTTCTGCGAGCAGCTGGTCTGCAAAAGAATGCCAAATTTTGGATCCCCTTTTCATGTAAACTGGAATTGCGAAAAATTTTTCCAAAGGACCCCTATTGAAAACAGTATAGAATTTTACCACAGTGGTGGCTCCAGACTTTATGGACTAGTCCTTGCCTTTTCGGAACATTCATGTAATCTGAGGAGAATATTTTTTTCAAATGCCCCAAAGAGGCATTTCCAATTAGGCTCCTGCAACCTAAAAAAGGAGGTTCTGTGGCCTAACCATAGTTTGCGGTAAAATACAGTTGGATATGCGCTTCAGGATTTACTATCTGAATCTGTATCTAAAGCATTTGAAGTGCCAGGCAACCTGCCAGCTTTAATGTTGAGGGGCCAATTTCTCTGAGAATGAATAACGTTATCAATGTCTGTTAATATCCCTTCTTATTCTCCATTTGGTAAAGTTCATAACCGAAATGTGTGGCGCACGAGTTTACATAATAATCTGAGACTTAGAAGCACAACGGTACCTCAGAAATACTAAAAAAAACTTTCAAGATCACTGGGGACCAGCAAGTTAACAGGGAGGGAAAGATGCCAAGAAGGTTGATACAGTGGGGAAAGTACATGGAATGAAGAGTTCCGAAACTATACCAAAGACAAGGTGGTGATTTGAAGTGAAAAGTTACCAGGATGATGCAAAGGTTTCTAGCAGAAGAGCTCTAAGCTTGAGAAGAAAGTGTCGGCAAAAAAACAGATCCTTTAATAAGCCTGAAAAATAATTCTTAGTATTTTGGCAAACTAATTTCTAAGCAAACTTTCAGGAAAATGTTTACTCTCAATATGATCTGACTGCGGAGACGTCCCATAGAACTTTTGCTCTTGTTTGTAAGCCAGAAACCCTATAAACTTAACATTCCATTTAAGAATTTTGCAATATCAGCTAAACCCACTAGTGTAGTAAGAGGCTCTTAGGATCTGGCATTTGCCTTGAAATAAACTTTACTGCAAACCGCAGGAATAAGTAGAACTTACATTTGGACCACACTAATTTAACATGGTGCTATGCATAAATAATAAAAAAAATAATGCTGTTTAATTTTTAAGTCTCATACCCAGGCTGACACCCACTCATACGACTTCACACTGTTATTACCCCACCAAGTCAGGTCACACTGGGACATTATCTGGGGAGTATAGAGTGCCGCTGCCATTTACAGGCGCTGATCACTACCTTTCTGACGAGATCTAATCTATATTATGAGCAGCATTCGGCCGCATGTGAAGATTTATGTGAATAAATCTACTGGAAAAGCGGGAGAGTAATCAGAAGAGTGCCATGACACAGTCGCAAAAGTCCATACCACGCTTTGTAAAAATCTCCGCTCAGATGCAATACCTTTTTAAACAATGCAATACCTTTTTAAACAATGCAATACCTTTTTAAACAACTGGTGACCCATGTACATTGCATCATTCAAGCGGTTACTATTCCATTTCTCATAAATGATTCAGTTTACACCCTTACCATTAGCTAGGTTTTGAAAGCAAAGCGATATGCATTGCCTCATGTTCGCTAAAGACAAAGATATGCACAGAAACAAGTGTAACATATCTGCGGTGAATAAATTTGACATGTTTGCCCAAGGGAGGGAAGATATCTTGACGTAGCTGATCTCGATATCTTAGATAAACTTATGGAGTATTCATTTTCATTTGCACACGACTAGTGCATGACTTCAACCGCGCATATTTTTTTAACGATTAGTTTTAAGAAATACTGACATTCTAGTCTGATATGTCCTTGTGATGTCATGGCGCTGTTCAGATTATCGTCCGCAAAACAAAACAAAAAGTCACATAATACTGGTACTAATCTTTCAAAAAAAAAAAACCCGTGCATCATCACACAACAGAATATCATGTCCCACCAGATCATTGTCTTGATGCATTGCCGCTTTTGTGTTCTTGTGTGCTGGATGGATGGGAGTCTCACAATGGCTACTTGAAATCATTCTGCGTATTGATCTTTGGATGACATTTTGATAGATGTCTCTAGATGGCGCTGGGCATCATCGGGCCTTGTCTGTGTCGGAGGATTCTTGTGGCATGCAGGTGTCCCTTCTTCATGAATCGTCTGCTTCTGCAGAATAAGGGACAAAAATAAATAGTCATAATGCTTTGAGTAATTTGGGCAAGAACGGGAAACAAAAACCACTAAATATTTGTAATAATATGGTCATTCCTTGTAATAATATAGTCATTCTATATATTATTAAATTATCTGACAACACTGACAGTATGTCATAAAGGCAAGCGAAATTAAACGTGTGAAAGGCAATTTCTCACTGTAGCGGCGGCGTGTTGTTGACAAAAGTTTTCTCAGATATAAGTGGATCTGGCTGATTTGAAGTGCTATTATTTTAATAATGGAAGTTGAACTTTATCTTACAGTTTTACTTTAGAGAATGTGATCTGACAGTTTTGCTTGGCAAAATTCATATAATCTGAAAGGTGTGGAAAAAGCTCGAAGTTTTTGGGGGGAATGGGAGGCTGATCCATCTGACCAAAGCAGAGCGAGGAATGTGGAAACGATGTAATAGAATTACAGTAAACAATGTAGAACTATTGCCATATTCACCTGTGCAAGATCCATTTGAGCACGATGCTTGAGTTGGCAGTTTCACATTAACGGTATGATAATGCTGCGAATCTATCGGGTGGCTGTTTTCATGGTTACATCAGATCTGCCCAAGTCTCTTACTAGCTGGTTAGTGCAGACTTCACTCCTTTAGTCACGAGGAGGCGTCCGTGTGAAAATGTGGAAAGAGAAGGATTCAAGATGAATTAATAACTTACTGAAGTCGTATTTCAGCTGTTACGTCCACGCAAATTTACCCAGACGATTTGTGAATCTGCTGACAGAGCCCATTTATACATACTAGAAAAATATCTGAATGTGGAAAGAGGGGAAGCAGGCGAAGCTTCGTCAGCAAGAGCAGTGCAAAGAAAAATGTACAAGAGGTCTGTTGGAGAAAGATAGGGAGATTTTGCATTATCTATGCCTGGAGACTAAACTGCTATACACTCACCTGCACAAATCAACTTGCGAAGTTTCAGGCAGTTCTCGACTGGGCAGCTTCGGTTCCATGACAAGATGATATTCTACTGACACGTCTTTCTCCGCTGGCGGTCTTGTAGGTGTCTGCATTTCTTCTGGTGACAATGGATCCATCCATCTAAGTTTGAAGGCAGGCTGCCTCTGCATGACATGAGACATCCTTCTCTCACCAGATCAGTTTGCCTGAAGGGTTAAAGAAATAGAACGTAATGAAACAAAATTATAAGCCAAATTATTTTTTGATCTGTGGTCATTCTCCTCGAGCGAACTTATGTTTTTAAATGATTTAGTTGGACGACTTTGCCATGGTGTCCAAATAAGGTTATTGTCCTTAGGGAAAATAAAGCCTACGAACAGCCGCTTTTGCCTAACAAAGAAGTGACAAAAATGGATGCGAAAGGCAGTTTTGTTCAGAGACAGCTTGACTTCTGAACCGGATGTTGTCGAAGCCAAATCAGTAAGTATGTAAAAAATATTTCAGAACCTGTATAACACAAAAGGAATATGACGTAAAAAGTACTTTTCAAATAGTGGAGCGTTTCAGTATTATTTTGCAGCATTACAATCATTTACATGTAACATGACCATCTACATCTTTCATGGCGAAAACAGTAATGGGCGAAAGGGATGGGGCAGGAGGATGGGATTAAGGGGTGGCAGGGGCACAAGAACAGTCCTTTCCTTTTACGTAATTTTTCGCAGGCTTAACAGAAAATAATGGATAGTCACACACTTACCTGTACAAATGAATTTGCGTACGTAAATGGAATTCTTTGGTCGTTCCAGTTCCCGTCCCGAAGTGGTCGCGCCATGTCCGTCTCGAGCTGGTCGCTCAAGTGCATCCCGAGATGGTCGCTCCAAGTCCGTCCCTAGATGTGGCTCCAAGTCCATCCCGAGATGGTTGCTCCAAGGTCCGTCCCGAGATGACCGCTCCAAGTCCTTCCAGAGATGATCGCGCCAGTCCAGTCCTGAGATGGCTGCTCCCGGTCCGCTTGAGGTCCGCTCAGAGTTGATCGCTCCAGGTCCGTCAAAGATGGTCGTCTCAGTTCCCGTCCCGAGGTGGTGTCCAAATCCGTCCTGAGATGGCAGCCTAATCTCCGTCCGTTGATTTGCAGCGGGCGTTTTCCGTATCTGACACTAAATTTCTCATCCTACATAATTTGAAGTGTAGGAAAGCGGGAATATACATTTAATTTAGCACTTGAATTTGCCCCAAGGGAAGGGTGAACTGGTGATCTTGGGGACTGGGATTTAGAATACTGCAGGGATGAGGTTAGGGTAGGGATAGGGGTAAAAGGGGTAGGACTAAGAGACGGGGTAGGGGTAGGAGACGGGGTAGGGGTAGGAGACGGGGTAGGGGTANGTAGGGGGGGGGTAGGGATAGGACAAGCTGGAGTTAGGGGCCTGCTTGAAGTTAAGATTAGACATGCCATTAGATATATGCTGCTAAAGACATGCTGTTAAAAACATGCTGTTAGTATTAGTCATGCTGTTAGTATTAGTCATGCTGTTAGTATTAGGGACAGGGATGTTGGAGTTGATCAGGGATATGTTGCTGCCGGTTGCGCTTCTTACAAGACGAGGGGACAGCCTTGTGGAAAGGGAAAAGGGAGGGGGAGGTAGGGGTGGTGCGAGATGGAGGGTGCAAGTTCATAGGAAAAGGGTCGGGGGAGTGGGGCGGGAAGGTTGCGGAGTTATGGAGCGCCAAATAGCCAAGATACCCTTTTACCATTTCCGACTGGACTGTGTCAGATACGGAAATCTACTTGTCTTCAGAACATGTTTAACAGGACAAGCAGCGGCCAATAGTCTGTGGAATAGAGAGAAAATAAATTAATTCATGGATTTCTAAAGTCTGGAGTAAGATGGAGGGAAAAAGATGCCAGCTCAGATATCCTAGCAAGAGTTGAAACTGGCACTTTCTGATAATACTTCTTTGAAGCTTGAGCACTAGTCATAATATAGGAAGGATTTCTATTTGTTGGCCATCCTACAACATGCTCCTGCCCGTACCAATAAACACTACAGATTATTTTAATGCGACTGGTATGAAAAAAAAGGGGCTTGAGCACTGTTGAGATGTAATTTTTTTGTTGGGGGATACACTAGAAAAGTTTACAGATCTTGCAATCTTTATTTTTCCCTGCATGTTGTAGATAGATAACGTTTAATTTTGAACATCCCAAATGGGATATTGCCTAGATCTATATAAAGAGACCTGTTTATTAGCAGTATGCGATTTCGTGATCTTTTTGTCATTGGCATTAAATGAAACTAGCAAACGAAATAGAGGGCAAAGTTTTTTTGCAGATATTTTTTCCACGTCTTGCAGAGTATATGCCTTGATATACCGCCACAGCGGTCGATCTAATCATGACTCAGTATAACACTGAGATAAGGTACCCTGCGGTGACCAGCTTTTTATTTTATCGAAAACTGAAGGCATTTCCCATGTAACTGGAGCCCAAAATTCTGATTTCAGCCACTTGCAGTATTCTGAGATGAAAGGGTCCTTATCTGCTACACTGCAAGGACAAGAATTGAGAATTGACTAATATATCGGATTTACGTCTTTTCATCTCCATCAAGAAGCACAGAAATATAGTCTAGAGCTACATCTAACCTCACTGCAACAAGACAACGAAACACAGTCTCTCACCTGCTGGTGCACGGGATCCAGGCGGAAATCTCGTCTTGAGCGACTGCTGACGAACAACGGCTGATCTCTAAGGGTTGATGTTGGCTCGGCGAAGACGTGGCTGGGAAATGGCGGACTAGAGCGCACGACCTCAGCTTATATAGTGAGCATTTTCCACACGCTTGTCCTGACCGGTTTTGACTAGATCTGGCTTTATTTTTCCACTTTGAAAAACAAAACACCAAATCCTTACCACATCTCACATTTACACACTGGCTGAAATCCTGTCATTACAATATACCTTTTTTTTTTTTTTGAGAAAGTGGGACGTATGTCATCGTGACAAAAATGAACTTCTGTCGATTCTTGCTTCAGATGAGTACAATTCGTGTGTTGAGAAAAACAGACTGATGAGTAAATCTCAGCAAAGCTTGTTGTTATCGTTGTCTGCTCTCCATATTTTTCTTTCTTTAGAATAATTCATGAGCTCATAATATGAGATTAGATCTGTTTTCCCTCCCCCACACCTCCACCCCCACATAAACACGCAAAAAATCCGTTCCCTTCCACACACACAAAAAAAAAAAAACTCGAAGGAAGGAAAGTATTCTGGACAATTGCAATGCGATTTCATTTTCCTCTCCCTTCTTTTTTGTCAAAGGTGTGTACAGACAGGGGCGGATACAGAGTCAGAGGGGTTCTAGGTACGAGTAAGGTGCGGGGTCCCCTCAGAGTTTGAAGAAAGTTTAACAATAAGAAAATAATGAACATTCGTCCGGCTCTTTCCCACGCTTGTCCCTCTTTCTTCCCCTCCCTCTTTCTCTCTCTCTCTCTCTCTCTCTCTCTTTCTCTCTCTCTGTGTCCTTCTCTCTTCCTTTTTTTCTCTGCATAAAAAAAAGTGTTTACTCTTCTGGCGCTGGGCCTTTCATATTTGCGGGACCTTGGGTATGGCCCCTTGTGCCCCTGCCTAAATTCACCGTTGTGCGCAACACTTTTACTCAAACTCCAGTTTCAGGGGACGAGGCCACAAATTTTAATTTCCGGTTGGAATATCGCCACGCTCATTCCACATTTGCCTAAGCCTTTTCTCTTTTTTTTGAGGGGGGGGGGAGGGACAGGGGTGATGACAATTTTTGTGCAATTCCATTGCTTGCGCAAAACCACCGTCCATTTGCGCAAATCCAGTGTAGCCATAGGAGTGGAGGGGAGAGAATAAAGCTTGGAGTCTGCCTTCCTCGCTGAGCATCGTTTCGATTCTCAATGGTCTTGTTGTCCGAGTTTAACTCACCACATTAATAATTTGTTTTTCTTTGTTGTAGCTTTCACTTTGCTATCTGCTGAAGATGCGTGCAGCATAGAATTTGTTTGCATACTTTACAAACTTTTTTTTTTTTGCATGTGCTGGTGTGTA
Source organism: Ellobium chinense (assembly GCA_033807755.1). Taxonomy (NCBI): domain Eukaryota; kingdom Metazoa; phylum Mollusca; class Gastropoda; order Ellobiida; family Ellobiidae; genus Ellobium; species Ellobium chinense. The sequence goes on from JAWQUT010000033.1 coordinate 1,797,590, forward strand.
TGGAATGACTCTCTGAATTTGGGGGCCGCCCATGTTACTGAACACCTTACCCCAGTTCCATAGTTCCCCTCCCCACGCCTTACACGGTTTGATATCTTTTTCTCTTTCGTCCTTAGAAAAGCTCTTTCACCCAATCAGGCCGCCCATTCGTCTGTCCTTCGTTCCATCCGTCTTTCCATCTTTTCGTTCTCCTGTTTATCCGATTCACCTTCCAAGCACCTTTA
>JAWQUT010000033.1:1805146-1815200 GCA_033807755.1 Ellobium chinense
CCCCCCAAGAACCCATTATCTCCTGCTGTCGCTACTGTTATAAAACTGATTCTACATAATATCCCTGTACTCCACCTGCAAGTCAAGGACCTTAAGAAGCAACTGACTAAGTAATCTGGTTTTATAAACGTTTTAATATCGACTAGGGCAAGGTGCCCCTATTAACGGAGCTAAAGAGAACATACAGGAAAGAACGAGAAAAATAATACTCACAAGCGTTGTAGGCGAAATGGAAAAACCCTGTGGCAAAACCACGGTCTTTAGGATCCACGATCCTGCAGAGGAGAAAACGTCGAAAGAAATAAGCTGTGTGTAAATTAGCCACAATTTAGCCATGAAGTAACCAGGCGCTGAATGTGTACACAGCACACTACCGCTTCTATTTACCAGCTTAAATAAATTTTGGAATGTGTCAGCAATTCGGAATTTGCCGGACTTTCAGGGTTAGATTCATGCCCCTGACTATATTGCCCTTGAATTATTAATAAATCTTAATTTAACTCATAAATATACTTCGGCCACTAGACACTGGCACCGCATAGATATGACTATCTGACTTCCGTCATGCGCACTACCATAGGACATCCCATCATAGCGCTTGGCTTAGAGTTAGGGTTGATTATTTCTGACTAGATAATTTAGACAGTTTAGTTTGGCTGCCTGCAAGAAATAAAGTTATGTGCTTCATATTTTCAAGAAACCAGCATCCTCTTTTTATTCCTCACTCCTCCCAGCTTTTCTCTCTCTGTCTCTCTCTGTCTCTGTCTCTCTGTCTCTCTGTCTCTCTCTCTCTCTCTCTCTCTCTCTCTCTCTCTCTCTCTCTTAGTGTACACACAAGCATTACACATACATTACACAAGCTTAACACTGACTCATGGAACAATCAGTAACACTGGACTCTATATCACCCGTTCCGTTTGCAAAGCTAGCTTTGTCCGTTAGCGCCATTTTTTTGTAGGGCACAAAAAAGAAAATAAAGAGAAAAATAACACTGCCTACTGTGATCACTCTTGCCACGAGAATAATAATAATGACTATTAATCTCTTTTGCTGTACAGAAGATCCAATGCACTGCTGTATTACACTAGAAGTTGTCGCCAAGTCGAGCCTTGTTTCCCCCCGTCTTTCTTGTTCTACAAGATATGACGTTCTGGCGAGTGTTCAAAAAGTCACATTTGATATGGACGTCAATGTTATTTTTACCTCCCTGTACTGACCTGAGAACGAGAAGTCTTCTTGGTATATGAGCCATGGAAGAGAAGAAACTCATTGATCCGTGTAGGATAGCGTAGATGACAAAATGTGTGTGGCAGTCGGTGGGGCAAAGACCTGGGGTTACAGTGGTCCCAGCTGAGGTGTTGGTCAGCAGCGAACACTCTGTAAACAGCTGGAAAATAATAAAGAAATCATACAGCAATTATTCGGTACAGTTATTCATTATCCGGACGATTTTCCGAGGAGTTGAGAAGGTGTGTTTTGAACTAGTCGGTGGGGAAGTAACCTAGTAGCATGAGTAAGGGAACGGAGGGGAGAGGGTGGGTGGATGGATGGATGGATGGATGGATGGATGGATGGATGGGTGGATGGATGGATGGATGGATGAATTTGAATATCACCTTCCCATCGACGTCGGTGCATCCAGCATAGCAAGGTGAGAGATAGTTGTTACCGTCATCACCACAGGAGATAAGTTGTTTACTCGAAGTACAGTCACACGTGTCGCTGGTGTTCACTGGGATGCCACTACAAAACAAAGTATATGGAAAATTTTAGTAGTTTCAGAACTCCAAAGACGTAAGTAGAGTTCGCGTAATTGCAACACATTTTGTACATAACAAAGTGTTATATGTCTTTGCTCATAGAAGTCATAAAAATAATCGCAACTCCTTATAACGACCTTTTTTTTTATTCGTACTTCCAAGTGGTTTCTGTAGACAATTTATGATGATGACGTCCACGACGACAATGATGATGTTGTTGTTGTTGATGATGATGATGATTATGATAGTAATGATTACGATGATGATGGTGGTTACTCACAAAGGCCCATCGAAACCGTAGACAGGAACATTATCACAGGTCAGCATGAAGTAGAAGGGGATGATGATAAGGGTACAGATGTAGCTAAAGGAGATATAGCCCATATATCCAAGCTTCGTGCTCATTTTGGTGGTTAAAAACGAGGTGACCAGTGTTCCTCCAATGTGGCCAATGGCTGAGGTGACACCTAGATAAGAAGAATATCATGATCATTATCGTTGCAAAACAGGCAAAAATGGATGAAAAATTTATCTGAGCATGCTTCTTCACAAAATCTCAATATTGAAACTAAATCTTTTTTTTCTTTTAGTCACCCCGAAAAAGCACACAAGCTTTGCTTTCAAGTCATACCTTTCACTTGATTAACTAAACAAAAGAATGACTGAAGCATCGTTTTGATTTAGTGCAAGACATAATATTGTTTTCTCAAATTCGAGTTAGTGAGTCCTGCATTAGTCAAATTCGAGTTAGTGAGTCCTGCATTAGTCCAAATTCGAGTTAGTGAGTCCTGCATTATTTATAGCACCTACCATACATCCAAGCCACCTCGGACATGGGCACGTTATACTCGTTGGCCTGGAAAGAGTTCCGGAACATGGAGATGCCAGACAAGGGCACGGAGATGAGAGCGATGTCTATAAGGAGCAACACATAGGCTGGCTTGCTCAGGATACGGTATAACGTCATGGGGAAGTCTGTGATGTGGGCAGAAAAGAAAAATAGAAATTTAGATGACAGGGTTGAAAACGAGGGGACAATGCATCAATAAAGAAGAAGGAAAGTAGGAACAGAACTTCCGTGAGACAATAATAATCAAAATACCTCTTATCAGGAATTTAATTTGACAAGTGCGATATAGAATATAGACTACTTATTTTCATTGTTGTCTTAAGACGTCGTGATCCATGAATGAAAAATATGACTTTTATTTATAGCGTAGACATTTTTTATACAATAGTATACATCTAATTTATGATCTTTATACATACAACATTGTACGCCCTACTTAATAATATTATCATGAATATTCAATAATGACAAATTAAATTTATCGAAGTCAGTGCTGGTGGTCGTGAAGTAGAATCAAAATATACCTTTGATTGACTGATGCTAGATTTTGTCATGACATATGATAATTTATCTTTCTTGTTGACGTATAAAGGCCTATCCGTAATATAACAGGATCCAAAGAGAGGCGTGATGGAACACATCATTAATTTGGAGTTCGATTCACATCGAGGTGCTATTTTGGCCGAAGTTCGAAAGGAAAACATTTCATACTGCGAGATAAACTTTGCAAATCGCTAGTTTCCTGTCCCTCCGAAAGCTATCATTAACAAACTTGACGTGAAAAACTTTTAATATTTGAAATATGAAAGCAAATCCACCTGACTTGAGGCGGTGTCCACAGCCATTTGTAGACGGGGCTTGATTTCCGGCGGTCACGCCCATATGGCCTCGCTTTAAGAGAAAAGCAGGATAGCATGCGACCATTTTGGTGAGCATGAGGAAACCAAAATCGCTCATAACATTTTTACATCTAAGTAAACCTTTCCTTTCTTCATTTTTGAGAAAAACAAAAAAATATACGGTGGCGTGTCTCTTACCTTTAACCGTCTCAAGGAAGCTCTCTTCCTTCTTCGGCTTATCTTTCGCCTTCTTCTTTTTCTTCTCTTCCTCATCCTTCTTAATGGGTTGTTGGAACACCAGTTCACCGTCCAAACTCACTCGTCTGTCCGTAGGTCCAACAACAGGAGGGAAGAAACTCGGCCTTGAAATAACAATGTTTATCAAAGAACAATTCATTATGTGTCCTGAGTTGACATTGTGGACATGGACAATCTCTTTACGTGTGCTGAATTCAAAGGTAGGTATATTACCTGTATTTACAAGCCGGCGCTTGAGAAACAGTTCTTTTGTTCTCTTTAATTGGGAAATATTTAAAGAGATTTTGGTGATTTAGACCTACACTTTCATATGCAGAATAACAAAATGAGAACCAGCAGGCCCGAGAGCGAGAATTACACACAGATCAGATGGAGACTGGATTTTCATCATTTTTTATTTTGTAAGTTTCCAAAATTTGCATGAGTCGCCGACGTGTACCTGTCGCTGATAATTTCATTGTCGTTACTACTACAAATATCGTTTTTGCTGCCTTTTTTTTTTTCATCCTTCTCATGCCTTGTGCTTGTTTCGACAACAGACTGCTAAGAATCACATACAGCTCAAGCCCTTTACTGCCATATGCCCAATATATTCCTGGGCTTGTGCTTGTTTCGACAATAGACTGATAAGAATCACATACAGCTCAAGCCCTTTACTGCCATATGCCCAATATATTCCTGGGCTTGAGATTGTCATTGTTTTACAGGGAAACAAATGGACAGCACTGCATACACTTTACTTGTCAATTGAGAGTGACACAATATTGTCTTTGCCTCAAAAAGAAAAATGATTATGTTTATGAACGCTTAAAATTTCTTCGACTTTCGTATGCTAATTTCAAGAAAGTTTTGTGATCCCTGGCAGTGAAGGGGTTAAAAATGTTGTTGAGCTGATATCTTGACCTTCATGATTATCCACAGTCAGACACATAATTTGCAAAGCATTTATCCGCACTGGATATAAATAAGTAGAGAAAGAAAAGTATAACAATTTAACAAATTTAAAACATAAATTTTCGGACTGGCGTCATTCTTCAGATGCAAAGAGTCAAGAAACTAAGAATGAAATGGCATAAGAAAAGGAAGAAAAGAAAAGTTGTGATCAATAGTCGTGAAAATTAAAATGCTTGAACACATTCAGACACATTACATTGATACAGTTGTCTGTCCTTACCTTCTACTTCCTCTCCTACCGTCCGCCGTCATGTGGGTGCTGTTTCTGCTGTATCGCCGTTTCTTGCTGTCTGATAATTCAGCTCTGGATTCAGTCGCTGCAGGACTAGATATGGTGTAAGATATTGAAGGAGATGGGTAATGCGTGATGATACTAATCCAGATTAACAATCATAATAATATATGACATAATGCATCGCTGTTTCTTAGGACAGGTCTAAACTTCATCCTGTACACACGTCTTTGACAATCATCAAATCAAAAGCAACATCCAGACTTAATGGTTTGCAGTAATCATCCAAAAGCAAAGCAAAACAAAACAAAACAAAAACATGCATATTAATTCTCATACATAATTGAAATAAAAAAATGATAATACTAGGCAAAATTTGAAAAGGTTCAGTTACCCATTGATAGGGAAGGAAACAACGTTTTGTTTGTATATATTTGCCTTGGGAATGTCACAAAGGTCTATCTGCAATAATAATAAAAACAGGGAAAGACGAAGGACGTTTTAGTTTTGTCAGTTTTTTTTTTCTCTCAATGGCCTAACATCATTAAATTCTTGGAACCATGACTTTAAAAGAATATCGAGAGTAATTAGATTTTAAAACTCAGAACATTTTTATTTTTGTAGAAATGGAAGTTCGAAATGATGTTAAATTCTCATCATTTCAGTGCCACTCTGTTATATGCCTGTTATATTTCAAAGGTGATTCCTCTGTGTGTTAGTGTGTGGTAGGGTTTTGGCTTCCCATGCTAAGCCAACGGCCCAGATCACATTCTTAACAACGTTGGAGGTTGCACTATCATACTGTTTGATCGCGACGTGGCTCATAAGTTTTGAGATTCTTTCATTCTGTTAACATTTCAAAATTTGCCTTACAAATACATTTTATCAAAGTATTGACATTCAGTGTGACATACTTTGCTTCATCATCAGCCTGATTGTTTTCCTCCCCTGGTTCCTCTCCAGTCTCATCTTGAATTTGACCGCCAGCAAAAGTGACCTTGGCCCTGTCCAGCGCATCTGCCCTTTTTTTCTTGGAAATCAGCCTTCTTGGAAAGAACATGACCGGAAATGAGGTCAGGACCGTCCCGGCTCCAAAGGTGAGGTAGGCCAACCACCACGCTGCGACGAACCTACGGTCTGCGGGGTCCATATTGGTTTCTAGAGAGAGATAGCAAGAACGAATCTATTCGGTACTGAGAGAGACGGAGTGAAAAGATGAAGTGACTTAAGAGAGGTCGCTATTTCACAGTGTTAAGAAACTTTACAGACAGCTAGCTTACTGTCTTTTCGAACCAACGTTATTTAAAACTATCTGCTAACATTTTTAAAACTTTCATATTATATCAACTTGTATTTATTTTGCTGATATAAAATCACAGTTTCATCGTGCTCATTTTGAACTTTCATATTCTAGAATACTACCCCAAGGAGTCAATGTGCAATTATAAACCTACCTTTCAAGTCAATGGGAACTTCAGTCAGGACACCGTTGATCTGTTTCCCTAAGGGGTTGGAAAGCTCAGACAACACATTCCAGATACCTGAAACACAAGTGGAATGGAGTTGGTAGAGACCGAGATGAATGGGTAATGGAAATACTGAACTGTGAAGCTTAACAGACATTCCACAAACTTATAATACTACACTGAAATCTCATGAATTCGAACAAAATATCCGTACACTCTTTGTGAATTGCTGCAACTGCGGATGAAAATGTGGAGCGGTCGATTCACCTCTTACTAATTGGCAGTTACACGAAGCTGAATAAAAAATAAAAATAAGAATTTGACTAGTCTTTTTAAAATATAAAAACCTTTCTATGTAGAACAACAAAGGCAGCCACACAACTAGGCGTTGCTGAAACTGATGACATGCCAGATTTCGTTTTGTACTAAAATGCATCGTTGATACACGAACTGTTCCCTTAACGTAAATATAGTATGTATATATACAGTATAAAAGTCCTTCGGAAAAAAAAAATTCCCTCTACTCCGGTATCTCTAAGATCCTGCACTTTCTGTGATTGTTATAGAGATCATTTCTTTTTACGTCTACCTACTTTTACGGGTTTGAAGTTTACAGGACCTTAAAACTATAGCTTTATTATAGCATACTACAAGCCCCCGATTGTCCTTTAAACCTTTGGAACTATATTCAAATGGAAGAAAGGGGATGGGGAGGGGGTGGAGGAGGGGAATCTTACCCATGAAGATGCCCAGCCTAGACTTGTCCACGAGGTTGTCGTCCATATAAATCATGGGAAGAAATCCACTGTGAAATGTGTCGGTGACGCCTTTGGTAGCCTGGGCCAGCAGGATCACAATGAAAGCTGCCCTGTCCACCTGAACAGAACAGTAGTCAGAGGGGAATCAAATGGGGGAGTGAGGGAGAGGGAGAGAAATAGTGGTGGATCAAAGAGAGCCACTCACTCTTAGCCTTTCTACCACAGGGCACAGTGTGAGAAAGATACAGTGATGATGCTGTTTGACAGACATTGATCACTACCTATGTTCCAGCAGCCCTGTATTCTCACAGACCTATGTTCCAACAGCCCTAAACAGCTCCGAGTTCTCACGGCACTACGTACCCACAATCCTATGGTCCCACAGCCCTAAGTTCTCACGGCACTACGTTCCCACAGCCCTATGTTCCCACAGCCCTATGTTCCCATAACACAACGTTCCCACAAAGTACGCACTTTAGAGAAGAAATAAATTTACAATCGTGATGGGAATCGAACTCACGACCTTTAGATCAGTCAAAATGAGGCTTGTGTTGCTAAACTAGGAACTGAACTATCAGATTCTGAAGGTGAATAGGGCCACTAGGAATCGGTTTGTAATTATTTCAGAAATCGACAGCCATATCTTGTTTTATACGCAAAAATATTGAGCTTTTGGGTGGATGGCCTGTATTTGTGGATACATTTAATTTTTTTGTGGGGTATATTGGATGAATTATTAATTAGTGTAAAATTTCTCTTCAACCGCAATTTTCTAAGACTTCTTTATCCATTACGTTGGGTGACCCCTGCTATTTCTAACAATTACATCTCGGGCCTGTATAACGCTAGATAAGATTGTTCTTTTCACCTAATGAAAGTACATATACAATAGGCGTGTATGTTATGTCAGTATCTTGCTTTCAGCAGAGAACAACTGATGTCTCATTTTGACTGGCCGTTTCAGCCATAGGCAGTTCGCCGCCTATCTCATTCGAGTGAGTTTTTCAAGAGCGTAAAAAAGCTGTATCAGACAAGCTGGAACGTAATGCCAATCTCAAGCTTTGGTGCTGTTTTTTTAACCAATTACTTTGTGAAGAATTATATTTCTGTGACTTTTGATGGATGCACTGGTTGTAACAAGCACACAAAAAATAGCCTATCTTGCAAATCGGATGTCTCTGAGATGGGCAGTCTGTCTATGCCTATGATGATATTTTCTTATACAGTCATCTGCCTGTGCTGATCTGCAGTGTGAGATTGGCCATACATACCGCCCCTGTGCTGTTGGTGAGTGGCTGGCCAGTGGAGTTGGTGTCGTTGCCCACAAAGGCATTCGCAAAGCACATGTACGGAGCATTCTCCCCGAGATCTCCTATGTCAGTGGTGTTGCTGGAGGCGTTGTGATGTTTCTGTGGAGGTCTGTAAGAGCAAGTGAGATACGGGGTTAGCAACAATGTGGCACGACCTTTGACCCGTGGACTCTGATCAAGGGAAGCAACACAACTTTTGTTTCAATGAAGTCAAAACAACAACTGCTGGTGGTTACACGAAACAATACGAAAAGGAATTTGTTTTAGACAGGCGGATAGACAAACAGAGACAGACAAACAGACATATACATAGAGAAGGAGAGACAGAGAGGAGGGAGGCAGGCGGGCAGACAAACAGACAGACAGACAGGGAGAGAGAGAGGGGGAGAAATATAAATAGATAGACATAGATATATAATAATACATAGATACGTACAGATATATAATTTTTAAAAAAAAAGCAACGGCTACCGCGCAACTCCGCACTGACGGAAATGGTGGTATGTCAGATTTCATAGCTGTAAGCCTAGGTGGCTTTTTAATGAAATCATAAGCGTTACAAGAACTCGTCCCATTTAACTTTATTGTAATGTGACTAACACTTATGAAAACTTTATTTTTTAAAAAGGCTTTCCATTTGGCTTAACTAGGTCAGCCGATATCTACATTTTCTTTACTTCGCAACTCTTTTTTTCCAGTCACAGATCCTGTTTTATAATACCTCCAATAGTTTCCAGCCTAACTATTAGTCTAAGGCCATGACAAATACAGGACGGTTTGTCCTGGTGGGCTCCTACGGAAAGGTGAATTTTTACTGTCACCTAGCTTAGAATATCCAACCTTTTCAGAAGGCGTACCGATTATATATTTTAGTTATCTAATGAAGGCCGTATCTAAAACATTGGTGCTTATTATATCATAGTACATGTACTATATTAGGATACTAAGAAAAATATAAAGGACTGTTTTATTATGGTCTATGGTTACTTCGCAGGCCGTGTTTCACATCCTCAACAAACCATATTATTTTAGCCTTTTGGGCTAACTATTGCTCATCCCATATCTAGCCTGCCCTTAACACTTTCTAGGGATTTCAGAATGTAATTGAACAAACAGGTATCAATTATAACAAATACAGAAAGCAATCTGACGAATACTTTGGTGGATGTATGTTATGGCTTAAACTTCACTCAAACCCCTTGTGTAGACTTCCCATTTGACTTCGACTCTTTACCCCAACGGAGACCTCCACCCCATAAGCGTAAAAATACATAATGGGGAAAAGGAATACTGAAAGTGAACTGAAAAATTGTAAAACACATAGAGAGAAAAAAAGAACATTGAAAGTATATTGAAAAACATAATCAAACGGATTATAGGGGAATGAAAGCACTACTACATCTGAGAGAAAAAGAGAGCTGCAAAATGGGGAAGCAAGAGTCTAAGAACAGGTACGGAAAAAAGAGAGTGGGTACAGACGTTCACCAAATGGTTGCAGCAGTAAGCCTGATGTGCTCATATATACTGAACTAGTATGCATAATAGTGAACTAATTAAGAATGTGTTCAACTTCGGGAAAATATTGTTCATGAAAATAAGTATGTGGTGTGAATGATGATATTATGTG
>JAWQUT010000033.1:1817404-1837348 GCA_033807755.1 Ellobium chinense
AAAAGGCCCGCGTGAGCATTGTCGATGTTAAACTGTCGCTCCAGGGACGTGATGTGCACTTGCACGACCTGACGTGACATGTGCGTGAAAAAGTTTGAGAAGCCGAAGAGAATGGCGAAGACGTAGAGATTTGCGAAACAGGAGCCGAAGATACGGGTCCTTAGCGGGCCCAGACCACAGGAAAGGTCGGGGGTGTCGTCTCCTTCTTCTTCTTCGGCGTTGGTGTTGTTGTTGTTGGTGGTGGTGGTGGTTTTGTTGCCATCGTTTGGCTGGGGCTGTGGAGTTTTGAAAATGAACGGAGATAAATTAGACGAATTGACCTAATGTTTCATAAGATGAGGAAGTCATTACAATGATTATAAAGGGAGTTGTTTAAAAGGACAACAGTGATGATGATGATGATGATGATGGTAATGATGAAGATGATGATGATGATGATGATGATGATGATGATGATGATGACGGTAATGATAATGATGATGATGATGATGATAGTAGTGATGATGATGATGATGATGACGCCGATGATCATGATAATGACGATGACTATGATGGTGGTTACGATGCTGATGATCATATTTTCCCAATTTCTGGGTTGTTTTTTTTTATTTTTTAATCTCATAAATTTTGCTCAGTTATTATTAGTTAAGTGGTTTGTTTGTTATCTGATAAAGGACTAACGTTCGAGGGGTTATAATTATATAGTAATTCAATGTGTCAAATTCACATGATTAATTTTTCTTCTCTATTTTGTTTATGTCCGTGCTGGATTAATGCTTTTTACAGCAATAATAATGATGATGATGATGATGATGATGGTAATGATAATGCTGAAAAAGGTAATGGCGATCATACTCGGAATAACAAAGGCTGTGATGGTGCTGGTGGTGCTTGCAATTGTGCATATAGTCTGAGGATTAATGCACTTCATGCATTGTGTGATCGTCATCTCTTTCTTGCTTTCTCCCCTTTCTCTCTCTCTCTCTCTCTCTCTCTCTCTGTTTTTCTTTTTTCTGCCTCTTTCTCTCTTTCTCTCTCTCTTTCTTTTCTCTCTCTCTCTCTCTCTCTCTCTCTCTCTCTCTCTCTCTCTCTGTGTCTCTCCTTTGTGTATGATGATTTTTGACACAATGCTTGCATTGACGACTTTAATCGGCTGTTACAACCTCGTATATAATTTTTGAACTTTCGCATGGTTACCAGTTTTTCATACGAATGATGATGCACAACTCTCTATATGTCTTGCCCTTAAAGAAAACATTACTTACTTTGGCGTCCCCTTCATTTGTCACGTGGCTATGTCCATTGCTCCGTTCCTGGTTGGCGTGATTCTCGCGGTTGTCGCCAGAAAACCCGCCATTTTCATAATGGAAAGTGGCACTCCTTTCGGAAACTTCCCCTGACATTGTTGCGAAAATTGATGTATCCTTTCTCTCAGTCTCACACAAACGTTTGCTCAGTTTAGATCACAGCTTATATTTGAAGTCCTTCGTACACGAAAACACTGTAGGCTGGTCTACTCTGACACCATCCTGTGCAGCTTTGAAGAGAACTGAGGTCATACGAAGTTCACGTGAACTTGATCTGAGCTTAATACGTATTCTAGACGAACTGATCTGGATCTGAACTATAGCTACTCTTGGTGTTTGATCTGAACTTTAATTGTCTACCTAAATTTCAGTTCAGTTCAGTTCATATTACCTCGAAAATCAGAACCTAATGCCGATTTCTAAAACTAAAGGGAACTGATCGGTTATGAAAACTACTCAATTAGTCTACATAGAACTGAGCTCAACTTGATATTAGGGCTATTCCCCCTAGTGAACTGAAGATGATCTGAACTGACTTTTTTGGTGAACTTGCCAAGCCTTGCTCCTGGGTGCAGTGCTCCTATTGTTTTCATTTGAAACCAAGTCGCGAATAGTTTGCTTTATTCTGCTTAATGTACTGCTGCCTATAATAAAGTAAGTCCCCAATCTTCATTAGTCTCAATTCGAAACTTTGGCATATATATTTTTATCACTATTATTTCACAACAACTGGCGTAAGCATCCGTAAGCTCTGCTAAAATGTGTCCACCTCAGACATTTCCGGATGCCAATTTCCAGATTTTTTTCATAAGCCATATTAAATCAGCTTTTTCTGTGTTTTCAGGATCATCGTGTTATTGATTTAATAATTATGTCAGCGTTTTGAAATTGGACCAGGTGAGACTTATTATGACAGGCGGTATAATATGTATTTTATTGGGCATGTTTCATTTCTTTTTCTCTCATTGTCTACGTGTATGTTTCTTCTTTTTTTGCGTTTATTGTTTCCTGGTTTTACATTTTTTTATGATTTTATAAATAATGCTTACCATATGGGTTGGCCATTGGGCCTATCAAAAAAAAAAATTTGAATTTGAAAATGTTTAATCCTATAATAAAATATTGGGGACTTCGTATCAAAAATTGTGCTGAAGGAGTATCTATGGTAGCATATCCGTAAAGTGGAACACAAGCAAATAAATAAATTATGGATGGTTTATGACATATAGTGAATTACTATTAACAACGTCCTGCATTTATAATATCTTGGAAAATTCCATGGAACACAATTACACAGAAATAGTTTTGGAAAATATAAAGTTTGGAATACGCACGCACTACATGACCAGCATCCACAATATAAACAATGACGGTCACTCCTAATATCTTTAACTGTAATCCAAATCAGTAGATAAATAGATAAGTTCACTTTTAAAAACAATGATGTCAATAATATCTCATGAATATTCAGTGCTCTAGTGCTAGTCTCAAGTCGCAGGCAAATATAATGCTTTTATAGCATTTGTTTTAAACGGAACCTCTTGATCACGTGACAAATATTCAATGTTTACATTTCTTCGAAAATATTTCATTTAACGTCAGAAAAATTTCAGGTCAAATGGCATCTGTGTTCCGTTATTGTTGCTAATGTTGATGAGTATTGCTATCTTGTAATCTTGTTGTTGTTGTTGTTGTTGTTGTTGTTGTTGTTGTTGTTGTTGTTGTTGTTTTGTTGTTGTCGATGATGATGATGAAGACGCTGGTGAAATTGTGGTTGTTGCTGCTATTGTTGTTGTTCTTGCTGTTGTTTTTTGCTGCTGCTGCTGCTGCTGCTGCTGCTGCTGTTTACATCTGTGCAACAATTACTACATAATGTTCCAGAGTATGTTGCAGACGGATGCTGTTGATGGATATATGTTAGTTGTGGTCGCGAAACACTTCAAAAAATGTTGAAATCATGGCGATCAAATCATAACTAATTTAAAAACACTCGAATTAAATGCATGTCTTGGAAGGTTTTTATTCTATCAATGCCTACACCACAGTTTCAAACTCAATCCTATCCCATAGCAACTTCACAAATGGTCAAGTCATTTGTGTTTTGTCTGCTAAATCTTACTTCCTCGGTTAAAAAAAAAAAAACATTAAAAATTTAAAAACTCGAATCCAGAATGGTAATTTCATGGAAATAAATGTCCAAAATATCCACACATTACTCAAAAACGGCAATGAATCGTCATTCCTACAATTCCTAGAATATTTACTCACACTATATAACAGAACAATAATTTTCATACACTAAAACCCTGTTGTCAAGCAACACCAGCTTTCAACAACATGGACAAAACCAATGTAATTCGGGACCTTTGCCTTATATACAAACCCGATCCAAGCCCGTTATATCGTCACTGTTTTAAGTGATCTTAATGATCTGTCCCTAAATAAAACTGCACGTGATTTTTGTATTTACGTCTGCACCGCAAGGTCAATACGGAAAAGACATGGAACGCATTAAATTTTTATTTAGTTTGCAGCTCGAACAATCGGTATGAGGGCAAATATAAAGCTGCACAAAGTCAAAGATAATTACGAAAAGTAATTGGTTGCATGACCGCTGTGTTGTCTTCGTAAGGGCGAAGAAAAACACTTAAGACATGTTTGCATTTTTGGGTTACTTGGTTAAATCTGTGCTGACTCATTCGTTACGTCCTTATCATTAACTGTTGCTTGGCTCAACTCCAGACTGATACAATGCCAGGACGAAACATCGTATAATCGTAATTTGGTTTAAGATATCATACGGTGTTTTGTCATTGACCGTATCCATACTGCAGAGCGACGACAAAACACCGCATAATTATATTTTGGTTTGAGCTTCATACGGTGTTTTGTCTTTGCACAGCAATGTGGATAAGATGCTCAGCCAAATATACTGGCCTCCACATAATCGCAACTCGTCGGTGCAAAAAATAAAATTTGAAAATTTGCCATTTAAAGAAGTTGCGATGTTCCAGTAAAGACATTGTAGACAGCTGAGTATTTCGTCACCTTAAATATTAGGTAATCAACCTATCCGCTATGTCATGTTTTTCAAGTGCTGATATCACAAAATTATCATGAGCTCATTTAGCCTGTACGTTAAAATAGATCATTCTACCACGACATCTGGTGGGCTGTCAGATCCAGTCATATTTACCGTAGATGAATTTAGTAAACGTCTCGCGGCTGAACCGCTCAAACGTATATACTGTAATAGCAGTAAGCGCATTGAAAATGAAGGCTATGTACCCGAATAGTGAAGCCTGAGTCAGTATGTACACGAATAACGTGGTACCAGAATCGTGTGGTATGTATTCGATTATGTTTTCCGTGCGTATGCGATCACTTTTTCGTACACAACTCACAGGTAAGGTGGGGGAAATATTTCGGCAGAGCTCGTGTCTACAGCAAACTGTTTCCTATTAAGCACTGATTATTCAAATGGAACATGTATCGAATACGAATCATGCTATTCATATATCCTGCTATTCGGGTTATTCGGGTACATAATATTGACTCCGACCCCATTTTCGGGACATCCCCCACAATGAAAACAAGCGTAAGTGACTCTCTTATTATGTAGGAAATAGGACACACGGGTACGTCCGATCCCACATAGGAATGTGCCTTTTGAGACGTTTTGGTATTTGTAAGAGCCATGTATTTATAACAAAAACTGAGGACATACATGCATATAATACGTCACAAAGGGGTTAAGGTTGCAAGAGCCTAACAGGTGAAAAAAAAAAGGTTTATCAAAGTGAATAATGGCAGAACATATTGTATAGAAATGATCGTATAACTATAAGCCATACCACAAAAGTGGCGAAATTCAGTCCTGAATTTTTTAAAAAAGATAATTGTTCCAAGCAGTGTTTCCCAGTGGCTTCGGCGATTTCATTTACGCTGGCTTGTGGTCTGCAAAACAAATGTTCAACCCCTTTTCAGCTAGGATTGCCACTGTAAATAGTATTTAATCTGAACACAGTGATAGCACCAGACCTACTGGTCTAGTCTTGCCATCTCTGTTCGATGAGAATTTTTTATTTTTTTCATATGGCGCAAAGAGGCTTTTACAGTTTGACTCCTGTACCTCAAGTAGAATTTCCCATGATAGGAAAATTGCAATTTTAACTGGGTCGACTTTAGTGGTTGACATTCACTGAGTTAAGAGTAAAGTGTAGTTATCGTGCAAGGCAGGTCTGGAGGTCTAGTGAGGTCATCACAAGAGCGCTGCCATTCTAGTACCACAACTCGGTCACGAGGTGTGGCTGAATAATTTTGTGAAACTTTTTAGTGTTTGGTATCTCGACAGACAGACAGACAGACAGACAGACAGACAGACAGACAGACAGACAGACAGACAGACAGACAGACAGACAGACAGACAGACAGACAGACATAAAACTAAATTCTGTGCTGCAATTCGTGAGTTTGAAGAGTTATAATGAAATTCGTCATATTACTATGTATTGTCTGTGTGTGTGTGTGTGTGTGTGTGTGTGTGTGTGTGTGTGTGTGTGTGTGTGTGAGAGAGAGAGAGAGAGAGAGAGAGAGAGAGAGAGAGATGTATATATAGAGTGAGATGTCAGTAAATGTGTCAGTTATACACTTGTTTTCCTTTTTCTTCGTTTTTTTTTTCCTTTTTCCTTTTTTATTCAGTCTGAATTCTTGAATTTATTGTTATGTGGTTGGCTTTTGCCTCAGATAAACAATCTTGAATCTTGTCTTCTTACTTGTCAAATGTCATCCCGCATCACCTAGAAGCACCTTTTAATCCACCCAAAAGAAACCAAAATTACAACTTGCAAGAGAAACAATCAAATTATAAAGAAAATAGTACTCATCAAAGAATCGATCTGATTCCTTCGAATTGACACATTCATTTTAATTGACTGACACAGGGACATTTACCTGCGAATGAAATTCTTCCTCCTGCTTTTCTTCTTTTTTCCTTCTTCTTCTTCTTTTTCTTATATTTTCTTTTTCTCCGACTTTTTCCTGTTCTCATTTTCTTCTACCTCTTTTATCACTACCACCACTACCACCATCATCATCATCATCATCATCATCATCATCATCATCATCATCATTTGGAACACATTAACAAATGTTTAAAGTTCTATTAAAACATTATCAACATCTTCATCATTATCTTCTTTTTCTTTTACTTCTTCTCTTTCTTCTTTTTCTTGTATTTTCTTCTCCGTCTTTTTCCTCTTCTTTTTTTCTTCTACCTCTTTCATCACCATCACCACCATCATCATCGTCATCTTAAATATCATCCATCATCATCATCATCATCATCATTTGGAACACATTGAAAAAATTCTAAAGTTCTATTAAAGCATTATCATATTCTTCATCATTATCTTCTCTTTCTTTCACTTCTTCTCCTTCCTCTTCTCCTCCTCCTCTTTCCAGTGTGTTCCAAGTCATGTGGCCGAATGACTAAGGGCCAAGAACTGGGCGTTAGGGTAAAGGTCTGCCACACCTCCCCACCCCCACTCCAACCTCAAGCTTAGACAACAGGTCTGTTAGGTTCGGTCAATACCTAACAAAAAAATCACTTCTACAGAGGATAAGATAAAGGATTTTCATATATTTTAACCAAAGGAGGTACCAACCCAGTTTAGATTATTGGTGGGCGCGCTAGCGGAACAGAGAACATCAAAACTCATGACAGGCTGTGTCCAAAAACGTTTATTGTACAAAACTCTATGGGTAAAAATTGCAAAGTGTTACAGGCAATGTGATGCGAATTAGTAATAATGGAATGTAAACTTACAAAACAGATTATTAGGCGTTTCAGAAAAAAAAAATTCAGTCAGCACCGTGATACACTCGGGCCAGTGTTTGATAAATAACATGAAAAGTTTAAACAAAGTGTTTCCGACTTCGATTCAACATAGTTACGTTTGTTTGGTCCCTGCGATTTGACGAATGGGAAGCGAGACCCCTTTCTTGTATTATGTGGGCAGTCTTCAGCAAAGAAGCTCGCTTTTGATTGGTGCCCGCCAGTCACATTTAGGAAGGGTGCACACCAAGACTTGAAGTTTATTAGAAATGTATAGCATTTTGTACAAAACCGGAAGAAAAAGTCTGGCAAGGTGGCAGCCACCATGTACGGTTTCAGTTTTTGTAGCAGAACATCGCATCAACGGCTTTGTTTCGGAGGAGGATGTAGCAATAATCAACGGTGGAGTGCATGCTAAAGAATGAGGAAGAGAAGTAGGGAGTGAGCAGATGCAAACAGATGCTCACACAAGGTAGGATAAAGGGGAAAGTGCTCAAGAAGACAAATGCAGAGAGAAAATGGAAGAAGGAACGAAATAGATGTGGTGGGAATCGAACCCGCGACCTCTGCACGGCACTCATCGCCTTGCCGTCAGTTTGGAATCAGGGTAGACGACTATACACGACCACGCCGCCACTCCAAAAAAAGTGGCTTAGTGGCCGGGGTCTTTCCTGAAGCCGAACAGAAGACTAGCAGTCATAGCGCTAAGCACGAGACTCACACACACCACAAGTTTCCCAGCCCCCCTCTTTAACCATTTTCTCTCTGCATTTGTCTTCTTGAGCACTTTCCCCTTTATCCTACCTTATGTGAGCATCTGTTTGCGTCTGCCCACTCCCTATTTCTGTTTCTAAGTGCTCCGTTTGCACCGTGTACTACACCTAAAAATGAGGCAAAGATAAAAGTGTAGCAAACACCGCTCGCATCAGTCACAGTCATCTTGGCTTGGCTAGAGACTGATCTTCCTTTGCGGAGGAAGGTGTATGGCTTCCCATTTTGTCAAATTGCAGGAACTAAACAAAAGTACAGTAATCCATCATAATCTCCAAACCGGCAAGAGGAACGAGAGTGCACCTTTGGCGAATTGTGTCTCTGT
The DNA here is from genome assembly GCA_033807755.1 of Ellobium chinense. Taxonomy (NCBI): domain Eukaryota; kingdom Metazoa; phylum Mollusca; class Gastropoda; order Ellobiida; family Ellobiidae; genus Ellobium; species Ellobium chinense. The sequence continues at coordinate 1,825,644 of JAWQUT010000033.1, forward strand.
CTGTGAGCATGGTACCATTAAGGGAGCTGGCAGACACTACCATCTCCGTGGAAAAAGCAAGAGCACATATTACTACAATCAGCACCTCGCATGCAGAGTCAGTGACTTCACTCTCCTAAGGCGGACAAAGGAGAAACGAGAAATGGGGAATCCTCGTCAGTTTTGTTTTGTTAGAAGGATTGATCCCGAGGTCCGGCCGAGCAATGAGTGCTTCGGTCTTGATCGAGGCGTATAGTTACAAATTATTGCCTATTGGTGCGTATTAATTAAAAACACCTTGGATGTGGGTAATATCTCTTGACAACTTGAAAATATTGTGGTCTCATCAAGGATGTTGTTTGTTAAATGCACAATGACGTGACAGTTGACAGCTGATGTCAGTGACGATAGAGAACTGTGACTATATAATCATATATTAATATGACGTTTCATAGCTCACTCGTTCTTTGGCTGGTTATAAGATGAGAGCGGAACCATGTGTTTGAGCTGTCACGGGCAAACCTTCCTCCGTTAAATCGACAAAGGTTCCAGTGCGACAGATGCGTAGATGATCAGAAACTTTTTTTTTTTTTTAGACAAAGTGACTTAAAGGTATTAACCTCAAAGTAAACTTTACGTCACTAGGTGAGTAATTAAAAAAAAAGGAAAAACAACTAGCGAAATATTACGAGGACTGTTGTCAAATTAGGATATGAGGGAAAATAACAAAGAGGTTATAGGTTAAACACGTCCATTAATTTTGAGGTTACTTGAGTTGGACTTATTAGGAAAGGTGATCTATTTATCACATCACTCTCTTCTCCTTCTCAGTGACTCAGTGATCTTAGCTGTGGCCTGTTCTAATGCATTTGTCACTTCCCTGGCCAGTTTAGGTCAATTAAAGTAACACTATTTGGGATCAGAGAATTTGAAAAGATGCGGGGCTGTCAGCAAGCTGATTTCCTGTTCTCTTGAAATAGCTTGAGGTCTCTTGTCGTGGGGGGTAGGTCAAACGAAGAGGCACAGCAAAAAAACTTTACTTGTCATGGGCTTTTGAAAGTAATGTCTTTTTTTTATTAGATCAGATACTTAGTCATGACAGGTCAATGGGAATGGTCAACGAAAGTCAGGACTGGCGAGATGTAGTCGACAGTACATAGTAATATACTGCAAAAAGAGTTGGACGCGTGTAACCGGAATTAAAGACACCAACTTTCTGAGTGGGGATACCGTGAAAGGTTCGACGTTCCTGCGGAATCTTCCAAGGAGTATTTTTTTTTCTCCAAAACATGAAGTACTTTTCTAGCTTTATTCTTAAACGGCCCGAACTGGTTGTTTTCACAATCCATACATCTAGATTGTCAGAAATAATAAGTCTGACAGACCCTTGTTTTTAAGTGCAAAAAAATTTCAATCTCAAATTTCGCACATATACTTCTAACGTCCTGTGACTAATAGGTTTATCATTGCCAAATCAGCCTTTGAGAAAACCGAGTGATTCTGTATAAACATAGCTCTTTGCTTCAACAAAATTCTTGTCTACCTTCTGTAAAGGGCATTTCCAGTTTCCAAAAAAAGAAAAAGAAATGTCAGTGTGACACACTAGTCACGAAAATGGAAAATATTAATTATGGCGGAAACATCCCTAAGCCTTTTTGCCAGAAAACGTTAGATTTGTTCAAGACTAGTTTCCAAATGGGCAAATAAAGGCTATCTTCTCTTATCTTATTTTGTGTGATCTTATCTTATATCGGCCTTTGAAACTTTGATAAAACCTGTCAAAAATAAGTATTTGTTCAACGATGTTCATGTAGATGAAACAAACAAAATTAATAATTACATTGCATGAAAAAGTGCAACCCATACACCCCTCCCCCGTCTCACAAACTCCCAAATCTGTGTGGCAGAAATCTGTAGCAATATGCGCTTACAATTCATGTTATCAGGAAAGCATCGTTACCACAATGCTTAGAAATGCGAAGTCGACGTGTGTTTACAGAGGTAGTTGCAGTACAATACATACACACCAACTTAAATCTATGGCACATAACTTTTTGAATCAAAGACGCAGTGTAATGAAATGGATATAGCCTACTGCTTTGCGTTACATCCACCGAAATTCATTGCAACTGCTGACATAATAGCAGCAGTATCATGAGTATTGCATTTGAAAAATATTATTTCGTCGTCATCTCAAGACATTTTAAGGTCTCCTTTCCCTCTCCTCCTCTCTTCATTTATGTTTCTCGGTCTCTCTATGTCCCTTATTCTCTCTAAGTATTTTATTTTAATGTCAAGACAGACAGACAAATAGGTATGTCGTGAATTAAGGGAGAGATGGATGGATGGATGGATGGATGGATGGATGGATGGATGGATGGATGGATGGATCGATGGATCGATGGATCGATCGAGGGATGGATCGATGGATGGATCGATGGATGGATGGATATGTGGGCATTTATGATGCCTGTCATATCACGTTACATGGCAACAGTTCATGAAAATCCGCACTGACTTTCTTCATCGTGAAAACAAGCACAGCATATCATACATACTGGTCCGGCCCCTTCAGTCCTCTGCAAATGGTAAAGTGACCATTAAATAAACTAATCCACAATTCAGAACGACTATCGTGTCTAAAAAATTCACTGAATGTAAAGTCTTTCATTGCTGGGCAGGCAAAGGTAAAAGATGGCAACGGCAGTAGTTTGCTAAAGAAGTACTTCTCTTATTGGACAATGACGATTAAAATGATGATAGAATGTATGACGACATATGCACGTTCAGTAGATGGACATACCACTTATCTTTGATAGCGTATTCTCATCGGGTATATAGTTAGGTTACATGCTGATACGTGACATGGGTCACTTTCGAGATCACACGTCATCTAATTATAATACCAAGCACGACTTCTTGTATAACTTAAGCGCTCAGCGCACGTGTCCGCTTTCCCAGAAGATGTGGGTTAAACAGATATCCCAATGATTTCGTAGCACATTGCGGGCCTGCTCTCTTAGACCCTGAAACGCGGTCCTGGTCGTACATGTACTTTGGAATATCACAAAGCAAATTTTGATCGAGGACAATCTTATGAGCATTACCAAGCCTGCGTTTCAGAGCCTGAGAGAGCAACCCTGCACGGTGCAGGTGCTGAGAAATCCTTGGGATATCTAAGTTAAACTCCCCTCCTCTAAGAAAGCAGATGCACGCAATAAGCACTGAAGTTTTGAAATCTTGCCCATGAAAATGCATGTGCATCAGTTGGGTATGCTTGAGACTAAGTATCCCAGCTTCTACACTTGCACAGACGCGTTTTCTATTAGGGTTCAAGAGAAGAAGTAATGCCTGTAAAGTTGTAAAGTTTCTTGTCCTAACATAAAACTTAGCACAATGCGTGTTCCCTGTTGTGGGCTAAAGTCATTATGATAACGATGCCGACGATGGCGATGGTGATGAAGATTTCTGGCGATCAGATGATAAGTCCATAAGTATTGTAGGTGTCATTGACCCACGTCTGGAGGTCCCAAGATTCACTGGATGAGGTTCAGGCTTAAACAGCCGTAAACATTTGCCAAACAGTTTCTTGTATCCAGCTTTGAATCTCTTGTTCATAATCCCGTATACGATGGGATTGACGCAGCTGTTAAGATAGCCCAACAACAAAGCGGGCATGTCCAGGGCTCGCGTAGAGTGCTCTGGGTCAACGATGGACACCAGCATGGAGATACAATACGGGAACCAGCAGATGATGAAGATGACTACAACAACCATCAGACTGGCTGCCAACTGGAACTCTTCCTTCTTCCTCCTGTCCAGGATAGACAAGGAGATTGATGGTCGGATGGATGCTCGTTTTTCTGACGATGCGTGTTTGAGTTTCTCTTCTGCGATGGCTGATGGTCTTCTGGAGCTCTTGATGGACGCTGCTAACTTGTCTTCATTTTCAGAGCGTCTCATGCGTGTGAGAATCTCTTCACTGATAGCCGAGGGTCTTCTAGACCATCCCAAAGACGATGAGAAATATGTCTCGAGGGGAGACGGCCTTATAACAGATTCAATAGACGTTTCAGGGCTGACGTTGTCTTCGGAGACCCGTCTATGCCTACGTATCGGTGTGGCATTAGCTTCTATGGCCACTGAACATGCTGAATTTCCAAGGATCTCCGGGAAACTATTATCACAGTGTAATGGATCAGAGGATTCGGCACTTGAGCTGGAACTGCCCAGAGGCGTTGCACATATTCCCTCTTCGATAACCGGTAATGACTCTGAGCTCTGTTGGGATGGTGAGAAATGCACTTCATTGTCAGATGTTCTCGGGTAATCCACAATATTGGCTTCTTCCATTGAGCGCCCCCTCTTGGTCAGGGGACCAACGTTTGAAATAATGGGGTTGGGCGAAGAAGTCTTCTCAGAGTCAGAAATTACTGTCTTTGCATGAGATGTGTTTGAGCCTTGCTGACCAGCGGAGGCAACTGTAAGTTCTATCTCATCGAAGATATCACATGTTGTTTGCCCTGCAATCTGGAGTGGGGATGAATTCCCTTCGGAAGAATTTTTAAGCGAGCTAGTTTGCGCTGCATTATGCTGAGAACAACGTTTTTGTGCTACACTGCGCCGATGAAGATGTTTTGGAGACGAGCTGTGTTGTAGGTATTTATGAGGTTTGCTATTCGGGGAGCTGTCCCTTGATGTACTATAATATGTCTGTAAGGCAGGCTTTAAGGTTGTTCGTGATCTCTCACACTCACTGATAGAGATAGATGTTTCAAGGATAGCTGTGTAAAGTGAATGAGAAGCAACCTCGCTGTTTTGGAGTTGTTCATGTGTTCTGCCGCTGAGATTCAGTGCATCTGACGAGACCATCTCAGGACTTTCCATTGATGACTTGGATTTATCCTGCGTTACTTTCAAATTACTGCTCTTGCCTGTATGCTGTAAGGACTTGTGATGGTCTTTACTTGGATAATGCAGCCGTGATAAGACCCGATGACCCGAAACTTTAATGGCTTTGTCTGCGCTTGTTTTGGAGGGTGGGTTGTCACTGTTGTCTGTTACCACCGATACTGGTAGCGTTAATTCAGCCCTTGCTTCTACTGCTTTTTGTGACGGTATCTGAGGACTTTCAGAGTCATTAACAGATGATTGTGTCAGTGTTTCCGAAGGCTGCCCTTCAAGCCCACAGGTAGCAGTGTTGGCTGCACACGAATATTTTAGTGCATCCTCTTTGGGCTGCCGTGGACCTGAGAGCTTCCTCACTCGGCTGAGCAATGCCCCGATTAGCAAAGAAGGAATTGATAAAGCTGCAGATCTCTCCATAGGAATTGACACATCTTGTAAATTGTCTGTGGACACCGGCGTGAGCCAGTGGTTTGTGGTATCATCTGAGTCATTCAAAGCCACTAAAACTGGCCATTCTTTTGACGATACAAGATTCTTGTGACGATCAGTTGCTATGCCGTCACCAGTTTTGTCAATGGGCTGGTCACACCCAGGCAATCTTTTTGCCTTTTCAGTATCGCTGGAAAGTCTGTTCAACACCGCCTCAGGTTGGCTTTTCATTTCAGACTTTTCTAATTTAGGCAGACTAGACTCGTGCTCGTCATCGTCAATTCCAAATTCTACGAAAACATGATCTATTATATCCTCTTCAGAATCATACTGAAAGGTTTCATTAACCACACCTCTATCCCAGTTTGAAGTTGGTGCTGCATCACTATCACTGTGAAAGGTTGTTTGAGATACTTTCCTTATTTTTGCATAACACCGTGACAGCACACTTTCCTTAGGGGTCAAACTTTCATTGTCTGTTATCAATAGACTTACGTCGTCACGATGACTCAAGTCTTTCTCATCGTGTACATAACATTCGTTCTGAGCATAAACACGGCATGGCTCTGAGTGCGTGCTTTGACTAGATTTACGACGTGAATATAGATAACTTTGTGAACTGGCATCACTGTTCGATTTTCGTCGTGTATGACGATTTCTCCATGAATTAAATTCACTGGTAGATTTCTGCAACCAATGACCCAAATCTGATTTTACCCTCTGAACCTGCGGAATGCGAAAGTTCCGTTTCTTGACATCAGGACAGTTGTTCACCTCTCGATGACAATCATCCCACTCGATCTGAGGTTTCGTTAACTGACCATTTTCTCTGTTACAAAGCGAGCTAGACGTTTCATTGTTTTGTGAGGTAGTATAGCAAAGTTCATCTGACCTAACTCTTCCCTGTCTCCCTTTGCCTTTCTGGGTAGCAGCTGTGACCTCACCTGGTTCAGTTACCCCTGATGCAAGAGCAGAACCAGAATCAGTCTTCTTGACTTTTGACAAAGACCTCTTGGAATCACTGCTTTTCATGGCTGGGCCATCTAGTTTTGAAGTTTCATCTGAACCAGTATTGGTGATCCTACAGTCTGAAGGAGCTGATCCCTGAGCGTGATCACTGAAATCGTGTTTCTTATTATCAGTGGATCTGATAGGTGGTTCTTGTGACGCTCCAATAGCGGCAGCCGCTGCTACAAGAGCAGCCACGGCAGCAGCTGCTTGTCTTGCGTCACCACTGTCCCCAATACTCTGTTTCTTAGCGAAAGATCTAAGGGTATTTCTGCTCCTGCAGAACGTTCTCAGAATGCTGACATAACAGAAGGTCATGATGGAGCAAGGTCCACAGAAGCAAGCGCCAATCATGAACAAGGCGTAGGACAAGGAGGTGGTCCAGTCGCAGAAGCAGAGAGATGCATTGGGGAGATAGCTGTAGATAGCCCAGCCTGCTAGGGGAGGTACGGACAGTAAACCCGAGTAAAGCCACACACCTGGACGTGAAAAAAAAAAGTTTATTACTGATAGTTACTTTGTATGGAAGAGCAAAGACAAGATAAATTTACCTGGCTTGTCTTTAAAATGCATCAAACAGACAAGTCATAAGGTTTATGAACTGAAATGAATCCGATGTAAGGACCACAGACAACAGCTAATCTTTATGTAGCCAGCCCTTCTCCTTGCGACTGAGGTCACGGGCGACTGGGGGATGGGTACGCATTCGTCAAAAGTTCAGGGGAACTGAGCAATCCGAATTTTTCAGTCACCGAATAGATTTCTCACTATCTCAGAGAGATTAAGGAGCTAAAAAGTTAACAAACTAACCCCACTTTGTTCATAATAGTATGAAACCCATCCATCCATCCATCCATCCATCCATCCATCCATCCATCCATCCGTCCATCTAATCTTACCCAGACTCATCAAAAGCACATTCCTGAATGTGTAGATATCAATGAAGCGAGAAGGCTTGCAGATCTTGATGAATCTGTTGATGCTGATGGCGCCAAGAGACTGAACTGAGGCAGTGAAAGTCAGCATGTTGAGGTACCCAATGGCTGTACACAAACTCCTGGAGATAGAAAAGAAATACGCTACTGATTGATCTTTTCTGGTGGCGGTGGTGGTGATGATGGTGATGATGATGCTGTTTCTAGTGATGTGGTGGAGGTGGTGCTGCTGATGATGATGCTGGTGGCGGTGGTGCCGGTGCTGTGCTGAAGTTGTGTTTGTGATAGCAATAGTGATGATGGTAATGATGATGACACTAGCCGAGTCATCACTAAATAATTCTGAGACAGTCTCAGTTTGGAACGTATTAATTTTTTTTTTCAATGCCCAGTTTGAGAGTTTCTCCTCTTCTGAAAATGATGATGACGATATTGAAAATGATGATGATTATGATGGATGATGATGATGGGGATGATGATGATTTTATACATAGAATTTCGGGGAAGACGGATTAGATTTCTATACCCTTACCTATATACAATGGTCAACGATATTATATAAATCTATAACCCATTCTTTTTCTTTTCTTTTATCATTTGGACAAAACTATTCATCTCCAGTACTTACTCTGAAAACACCCACTCAGCTGTGATAATTGTGTATACAGTGATGGGCATACTGACAGCGGACACCAATAGATCAGCCAAGGACAGACACAGGATGAGAATGTTGGACTCATTTCTCAGATCTCGAGTGGTCAGGACAACCAACCACAGGGAGACGTTGGCAGAGACAGCCACCAGACAGATGATGCTGAGAATCAAGGCCTCTACCACACCCTCGGCTTCGCCCACGTCGCTCTGGAAAATATACCCTGATGTGGTGGCGGCGGAGTGATTCATGGCGTCACAGGCCAGTTCATGACGCCAATCGCCAGCTAACGCTACTTCCGGCGCCTTTTCAGGTCATTCTTGTTGTCCTGAAAAAAACAACATATTGAATTAGATATGAGTGGGTTGAAAATGTGCATTGCACTAACTTTAAAAAAAGAAGTAGAAGTATTAGATTGAAGAAGTAGACATACTATCCAACTTTTTCACTGCTACCAAAATATCAGCTAGTAAAGAGAACATATAAAACTATAAAAATGATAAATTACATTCTAAGACATGTTGTTACGAAAGGACATAGCCTGCTTAAAAAAGAATGCTGCTGTTTTGCGTTAATGTAAGTTTGTATGTCCCAAATTATTAATTTCGTCGTTAAATTTGCCTATTTCAGATCAAAATGTCGAATTGTAATCTTGTTCAGATAGATTTTATCTTACTGAGCCTACCTGAAATGTTCGTGGAGAGCATAAACGTTCACGAGTAAAGTGTACTAGCTTTCATTACTCGCTCAAAATTCATACTTTAGTTGTTGTTTTTTTTTTGGTTGTCAAATACAAAGAACGATTAGAGATTGAGGTTAATAAGTTTCTCTACGTATTAACTGGTTTAAATCTTCATTTTTAAGTCAGCTACAAGACCGATTACACTCATAAAACACAATCCCTGGCTTATCTAATGTTACCTACATGCATGATTTAGAACTGTAACCTTGGAGTCTCAGAACCACGATTTGAACAGTGCGCCTTACTTACATCTTGTGCTACACATGTCCATTTCTTGCAACATCTTCTAATATCTTTATTACGAACTGTATAATTGTATAATTACCTTAATCGGTATATCTAATTAGACGTCTTTTTTTAACAAAATTTCCTTAGGCTATGTTCCAACTCGCGAAAAACTGTGCAGCTGACTCTGAACAAAACCTACAGTTACTTCGGTATTAAGGTCACATTCCTTACCGCTAAACACGGGTCACTGACTGCCTTCTCACTTGCTTGAAACACATGATATCAAATACCACGTAGTAAAGCATATTTATGCTTCTATTCTATTTATTAAGATGGTGGAAAGTGAGCCCGATCTGATATTACCTGAAAAGTATTCGGAATTTTGCTAAATTACTGTTAAAGATCGATTTTTAGAACAATTTTGAGAAGACACGCCGACACATCCAAACACCAGAAAAATTTCTATCTCTTCAGTAGATGTCACCCACACCTCGCAGATCTGAATTTGCTATCACTACCCTAAAGGGACACTAACTTCACAGCAATTTAAACCTTACATGCCTTCTGTCTAGTATTGAAACCTAACTTCTATGTGAAAGCCTAGTGTTTATTTACCCGTGACCCTAACACACTTCCCAACTACTCAAACATGGTCATCAGAATAACGACAAAAAGACACAGTTTTATCGTATGGGCCTCCCCTGAGATTAGCGCTGCCTTATGTTCACTATTATCAAAACATTTCTGCATCAGTTTATTTGAAAAGATTATCAGGAATCACATAGGCCAATAATGTTTTATCTTCCCCATTGTTAATACTAGGCCTTTGGGATCAAGACTGATAGATGCGTCATAGCCTGATGTTTTTGACTAACCATAAAAACCCAGTTTGACCTAATTCGCCACTTTGTACCCTTTGGATTGGGGATTGTAGCTGTCAAAGGTTCAATGTCAACTTCTAGTTGAATCCAGTCAAAACTCTTTTGCAATTCATAAGATCAGACCCGTCATCATCATCATTGATGTTCGATCAAGCTGATAAAATTTAGGCGCAGATCCAGATCATATTTCTATAATCCTTTGTCATGAGTATGTGAACAACATATTATATGGGCACAATCATCGTTATGCGTTCTTTAGATTATCATATTAGTGTGTTTGTATATATACCTCCGAGTTACTGCAAAAAGATTTAACTGCATAGCATCTTTCATTACAGTTGTGAGCTTTCATCCATAACGCTGAAAGAGAGCAACATTCTCTCTCGAAGATTTTAGACGTCTTGTTTCCACATAATGGATGGACGGATGGATGGATGGATGGATGGATGGATGGATGGATGGAGGATAAATGGATGGAGGGAGGGATTCATTCATTCATTCATTCATTCATTCATTCATTCATTCATTCATTCATTACTGATGCGTTTTTGTTTTGATACATCATCCCTCCCATCCTGTATCCCATATCTAAGTATGTGTACTTACTGAATATATTCTGCCCTTTTTTCCCCTCTTATACCTTTCGAGACATTGAACTTTACGACTGCAATTATATTGGTACACATATTGATTTTAATCAACACCGTCTTTGATGGGTTAAACCATGACAGCTTACAAGTTTCTTGGAAATGCTTACAAAGTTACGCTGACAGGTTACCGAAGTCATAGATTTTAGTGATACAAAATTGGTACTCTCGGAACATGACATAGCACTGGTCTATCAGATCAAAATCCAACTTCAGCGATAGATTAAATCTTTCGGCCAAAAGCCGTAAATGGGCATTTAGTTCTCGCTATATTTGTCATTAAATCTTAGCAATGACTTAGAAATGCGAACAGTGATTTGTCATTGACTGAACATCAACTAGAACATGTACTTTTGTGTCTGCACTGGCCCCTCTTCAGATAATGAAGATATCTGATTTTGTAATGCGTGTCATAGACCTATATCCCCCCCAAAATCCCACCTCGATCCAACCCGCCGGACGCATTGGTTGTAGAGTCCGTGATGTTATGTTTGAAAAGTCTGCTATAACAAGTTGTTTTTTGTTGTGGTTGTTGTTGTTGTTTGTTACACAGGCCATTGCATTTTCCCTTACCTTTTGAGAGTTGAAAAGCAAAAGAAAAAAATGTTTCTTTGCAAACCCTCCTTCCATTCCTAACCCTTTAAGTTTTGAGTGTTACGCATCTAAAAACAGCCTGGCGCAGCTGCCACCCATTCTTTAGCAAGAATTATTTTACAAAAGAAGTTTCAAAATATTACAATAACATATCTGTTTACCTGTATTTTAATACAAAGTGGGAGGCTATAATGTATTTTTTAAGATATTCACATAACCTATTCCTGTCTGGCGCACAGTCATTAATTTTTGCAGTTGTATTGTTGCTGTCATGTCGTATAACACTTCATAACAATTATTATTATATATATTTTTCTCTACCGTATCCTGTGTGCTTTTTATCTCAGTGTTCTGCTAAATGCATCCTGTATGTAGGGCAGAGATATTTCCTGCATACAGGGTCAGTGAAGTCATGCACAAAGGAGAAAGATATGGAAACATGTTATGGTATCATATGATGACCTTTACTTTAAATTTACAGCACAGGCGCTCTGGGCACATTGATGACGCAATGCCGTCTACAAAACAAATGATCTCTCACAGATTAACACTGGTTTCCATTTTGAATTTGTAATCCAACTGTCTTGCGGTGAGTCAAAATTAGGTCTATGTCGCTACACTAGGAACTAAGATGTCAGGCTCTGAGGGTGAATAGGGCACTCGATATCAAATTTTTGTTTAATTTAGAAATCTAGAGGTAAA
>JAWQUT010000033.1:1850402-1860922 GCA_033807755.1 Ellobium chinense
AAAAAAAAAGAAAGAAAACTGGGATCGGCAGCCCACAAATGATTTTCTTTTATAGTGCAATTTGTTGCAAGTGCAACAGCAAAATCAGAAATTCGAAGCAATTGGTAGAAAGGATCAGGGACTTTTAATTAATTTCTTGAGACCAAATTTTCTCTGCAAATTTTAAACTTCTTTGAAATTCAAAGTGAGGGAATAGCTGAGAAAAAGATTTTAAAAAGATCGGACATGTGGCCGGTGACTAACTGCATAAACTCCGCAAGCTTTTTGAAGCTATCAATCAGATCTTGCTCGTTCAGCAAGAGGGCAGTGACATTATTCTTCGCCAACGTGTGTGTGTGTGTGTATGTATGTGTGTGCGTGTATTTGTGTGTGTGTTTGTGTGTGTGTGTGTGTGTGCGTGCGTGCGCGTGCGTGCGTGTGTGTGTGTGTGTGTGTGTGTGTGTGTGTGNATATGTGTATATGAGAGAGGTGTGTGTGTGTGTGTGTGTGTGTGTGTGTGTGTGTGTGTGTGTGTGTGTGTGTGTGTGTGTTCGCCGCAATCGAATTAGCAAAGCACAGTGAGGATCATGGGCATAACTATTCACTGGATGTTGTCAGCACTGAGATTAATCATACGCAATCTCCTCTCAGATTGAAAGTTCAGTATGGCAAGCAGCTTCTAAATAAATGATTAAGGCATGTCAAAACATACTGGTTTTAAAAAAATATATAAACACCGGTGCACTAATGTATTTCTTCCCTTGGTAATAGATCCCATCTTTAATGCGCAAGTCATCAGTTAGCCAGTCTGAAACCTCGTAGGCTCCGTTCATAGATTTTAAAGGAAACCATAGGGTGTTATTTTAAGATTTGTCGATTTAAACTCCATATGGCGGCTCTAAGCTTGCGTTCAAGGTATACGTAATACCTAATAATAACATAAGATAAGGATTCAACATTTCTCATGACTAAGATAAAAGCCTGTGTAAGACGACCACCACAGGGCGATCCGTTTTCTCAGATACGAACTACGGTAGCCATTAAGAAGTGCCCCTGAAATGTCGTTTATATGACATTTCAGCACCGACTTTGTGCCAAGGAAAGAATAGTTTATTTTTGCGTGGAGTGTTATATGGGTAGGTAATAAAGTTTAAGCTGAGGATAAGTGTTACATTACAGCAGTAACGTTTGTGCTGAGGGTAAGCTGTATAAACTTATTATCACACATCTTTCCATGTTACTATCTTAGTTTGATCTCCTCTTCCCCAAACCACTACACCCCCACCTCTGCCACGACGACCATCACTACTATCTTACTTAAGATAATGATTTCAGTATCTTAAAACCTCCCATATCTTAAAAGGATAAAATTAATATTTTATATTATAAACCCTTTTGCAACCATAGAGTCATTTTGTTGTCTGTTTTCAGTGTTCATTCACCAAACCGTATCCAGTTATATCTACATGCTATCTCGTATCCTATAAGGTGTTGAAACTGGCTCCAAACTGGTTTGGAAAAGCTTTACGTAGGGTTGTACTGTACTATGCTAGGCGATAAATTGTATAGATATATCAATAAATGCATTCAGTAAATTAATACGAATCAACAAAACACTCCACTAACGATATTACTTTACCTTCACACCAAAAACTTCACTAGTGAGTCAGTTCGTGTCCTTAATGAAACAATATTTTCATCCATGTATCCAGAACATAAAGAATGCAGTTTATCCATCTATCCACAGTGAATTCCCTCAGACATCTCACTCAGGTCTAAATCCACTTCTATACACGCACTAAACAAATTCAAAACTCTCGCGATTTACACGCGTTCCCGCTAAGTAGAAAGTCGTGTGTCTTTGTCCTTAAGTCACACACCTATTATGATACAGCATAAAGGAAGAAATATTTCACTACCAGGGTTGAGTGAAGACACTCCCCAACAGGTCGCAGTGGTGGGCCGATACCTAGATTTTTTGTCAGTACTGTGAAACTCGGCCCTCATGCAAGAGGTATCGAAAGGATAAGTTCTATTTTGACTTTAATAGTATGAAGAGGGTGTAGGCATTTCGATCCCTTTCGATGGTTTTGATATTTTGCGAAACTTTCGACAGTATCTTTGGTAATAAGTTAGATCGAATAACCTGTCACTGCCTTAATATAATTGTCGAAATGGTATCGAAACTCCAAATCCTGTGTTTTAAAACCCTCCTCGAAAATGCTGAGTATCGGAAATTATAATATTATACTCAAATACGATGCCGCCCGCTAGGATCACAGGTGTCGATGGATATTGACAGTTTCTACAGCGAAATATTTCATCCGACGTCAACAAGGGGGCGGAGAGTTGGNACTGTGCCATACGAACATTCCTTTTCATTAAGTGCAGTGCGCCCAAAGTAAGATATTAAACGCATCACTTACAGCGCAATTTTTTGGCGGCCATTGTCAAAGACGTAAATACCTGCTGCCCCGCGTAATCGCAATTCGTTTAATTAAGATCCCATACTTATTTATAAAACATTCTGCTGAAAATTATAATAGAACCTCGCAACTGGAAAACATATACTCGAGACATCTCAAATCCGTTAACATGCTATCGTCACACCCTCTCCCCCCTCCTCTCTCTCTCTCTCTCTCTCTCTCTCTCTCTCTNCTCTCTCTCTCTCTCTCTCTCTCTCTCTCTCTCTCTCTTTCTCTCTCTCTCTCTCTTTCAACACCAATGGCTCCATATTCTCTACGAGATCAATTCCCCATTCTACGAACGGGATTGTCATGACAGCAGAAGATAACAATTTTTCCAGTTGTCTACTTGATAGAAACATGACTGGGAGCAAGAGACTACTTAAAAGCTAAGTTCGCACCCAACTACACTGCAAAATGTACGCCTCTAGAGCCATCAAAAATTTAATCTCCGCAGCAAAATGACACCAGAACGCATTGAATGACATGAACATTCTGCAATTTCTTCACATTTGATAGAGTTTATGCAACAACGTCCCTACTAACCGGCGATTGAAATCTGAAGGCTACACATAAATCGGCATTTATGGAGGAGCAGAAAAATGCTTTTGATAAAGTCGTAAATATTCTGTACTATTATTTTATATATCAAATTTTACTAACGAACATAAGCACCTCAAAAGGTCAGAATTATAAATCGTACCCTAAAATTTGAGTTTGTTAGGTTCCTTTGATTATAGGCGAACCTTACGCATTCGTAAATTCAGGGACCAATTCAAAAATTTGAGTTTGATGGGGTGAGTTTAACATAGAGAACGAGCGAAGAAACGGAGTTTACAAAAAGTAGGTAATAGATTTCAAGAATTTTAGATTGAAGATCGCAAGTCTCTACTGTATCATAGAAGTCATAAATACGCTGTGTAGCCATAACAGTGTCACATCTGTCTAATTGCAACCTCTTTCCGTATCCTTTTAGGTTTGTAGTTAAGCGGATACGACAATGGCTTTTTTTTTCATTTTGACCCTCCCCATCATGCTTGAATGCCTCAGCGGCTCTTTTACGCCATGTGAAAAGAATTTGTATCGCTGGCTTAACTTTGATTCTTTGGACTACACGAGCAGTCACAGTCGTGCATTTGTCTCTTTCTCACATGAAGGCGCGTCAAAAACCATTCCAATCAGGTAAGGAAAAAACAAGCCCGTCTGCGTCCCTCCCTTTTTATCTGGCTCCAAAACTGTATTTCATTTTCCTTATTTTTGCACACACAAGCACACACACACACACACACACGCGCGCGCGCGCGCGCGCGCGCGCGTACACATATACACATATACATACAAACACACACACATACACACATACATACACACACACACACACACACACACCCAATTACACACACACACACACACCCAATTACACACACACCCAATTACACACACACACACAAACACACATATACACACACACACACACATCACACACACACACAAACACACACACACACACACACACACACACACACACATGGCATGCTTATCATCACTTAAGTGCAAAAAGCCAATAAACTCTAAACTTGAAATTTTACCGGAGAAGCAACAATAGCTCTCTTTTTCGTAAAGCTGCATAATTTAGCAAAGCAATTATCTGAGGGTAAGCTTTACTGCGAGCTCAGTCTGTAGCATTAGAACCTACTGAGCTAGAGTAAAAGAAAAATAAAAAGCATAGAGTTTAATAGGTTTTTGTCACTGACATTGCTTGTTCCTATAGTCTGACACTGGCTCGTGTCATGAGGGAACACTTGCTTTCACTTTAGTAGCATTTGGTTAGTGTGGTTAACGCCTGAAAAAGTGACTACCACATTCCGATCTCCTTCTCCCTGTGATATACATGTACATAGTTTAAAAAAAAAAAATAAAAAACAACCTCGCAGTCTCTTATCGTACATGAAAATTATTGAAGCTAGTATTCAGTTTACTCCTCTGTTCATTTTCTCTGGGCCAGATTGACCTAGTGACCAGAGAATCAATCATCTTGAGGTTCATCATAAATCACTGTTACGCTCAAGGCCCAGCTACACCGCACAGCAAAGCAGAGAGACCAGAATGCACCAGTCCTGACATCAGGAGCAATAGACACCTCTGCATGTCATGAAGACCTGTCCGGAACACTGTACCCTCCGATGGAGACTTGGCCAAAAACTCCAAAATTACGCTGTGGAGGACCCTCTCACACCCGCAGAAAACCTTCACATTCACCAACAGAGCATGAAGGCATGACAGGGAACCCCTTGATGAAGAAGAGGCATGAAAAGCTATTCAAACCCCAAGACAAACATTGTCTTGCTTTTCTTTCGTCCACTACTCTGCGTACTACACATCTCTTCTGCATGAATTAAACAACGAGAAATCTTGTCACAGTTTTGTATTATGTAATGTTCAGTCGAACCTGGTGTGGTGACCAACTGAATATCGCGGCTATTTGCCATGGCGAGTTTCGGGGACAGCCATCCATAGTTTATAAATGCATTTGACCTCAATATGGCGAGCAACTGTTTAACGCCACCGCGATCTCCCTTTCTGAAAGCCGAAGTAGTATAAACATTTATGGGAAAACACTGTATATGTTGACCATCAGTTGGCTATTCTGGAACCTCTTAAAGGCTTTTCGGTAGTTTGGCGATCGACCATAATATTAAAAAGGGTTGTTTTGTTTTTTAATTTCAATAAACGAACTGTCATTTTAGAGTTTATATCTTGACCTAAAATAAAATTGCGTCAGGCAACTACCTGTCCAATGCGACCACTTTTCTAAGGAATCATATATACAGGTTTCACTATAGTACACTCACCTCTTCTTAATCGAAACGCTTCTGGAGTTCACAAAAAGCTGCGATTAAAAGGATTTGCGATTTATCAAGTGAGCGTTATACAGAAAAAGAGTTTGCTATAATGTTGTGAATATTTGCAATCAGACGGAAATTGCAAGTATCCGGATTGCGATTAAGCGGAGTAGATTCAATTTCCTTTTGTTTACAGCCTTTGGCAGTTAGTCCATAAAGGCAGAACTAGAAATTCACTTGGTCTTCTGTTCCACTCGAGAGACCACTAAGAACTCTTCCAGATAGACTCCACTCGATTACAATCCCAACACTTTCACAGCTGTTCCACTCGAATTGCTCAACTTTTCCCGAATGACTCAGCTGTATCGAAAGAAAACATTGACTCTTCCAAGCTGTAAGTACAAGTGCCAGTACAAACAGCGCATAGTTCGCCTCTCTATCGGGCTCCTCGCACCAGTTACTCCAGTCTTGTGTACATCTGTCTTTTTTTCATTGACTTAACCTTAGTATCAAGAGTTAGAGTTCACAGTGTACTGCAATGTCACATCACTTTATGAAACCACTGAGGGCCAATGCAAGTCGCAGTTAAAACTACTAACTTGCCTCTAATTCTCCCTTTCCTTTTCCTCTTCAAATCCCTCAAATTACAGCACAGAGACGTATTATGGAAGACAAGTTCAAGGCAGCGGAAGACCCCCATCCCACCTCTTCCCACGGAAGAATATCTGGCACAAAGTCAAACTGTTTCTTAACCACTCATAAAGTTCCTCTTTTCATCTCTTACTGACAGCAAACTTCTTCTCTCGAACAACTGATAGAATTTTTTGCTTGAGAAAATGATATGCCTGAGTAAGAGATTTTTGTATGATTTTATACTGCACAAAAAAAAATGCTCGGGAAAATTTCATAAACCTTTAGTCGACAACGTATAAAGGAGATCCTAAAGATGTAGTCAGTGAAAAACATGCCTAGGCTATCGCTTTCACTCTTATGAAAAACATCTCTCTTTATTCCAATCCACATAAAGATAATAACAATCTCTCCTCGATGCGGCTGTGCAAAGTAGTAATTTTCAAACAAAAGTCGACGGCAACGTAAAAAAGTCCACCTTTAAGTTTCATGGCAACAAACAATAAAGTCCACCTTAAAACTCCATTGCTACTTTATTCATGATTCCATATTATAAATAAGGTATGAGAAAGCACTGTGGAATATAACGTGTAGATTACTTTGTTTCTACAAAGTTAGGTAATTAACATCACGGCAAATTGGCAATACCCTTTCATGCGATTTTCTCCAACAAAGTAAACTCTCCATTCAAGATCTAGATCTAGATTTACTTGCCGTGTGCGTGATTCATTTTCCCGTCAGACCTTGTCGGTTTAAGGGGAGAAACTCTGTTTTCGGAGTCTTTGCCCTTGGTCTTTGATGAGGTAACATGTTAAGGCCGTTCCATGGGGCTTCCCATCGGCAGTCTGAGGCCGTCCTAGATAAGTGAAATCTATTTACTATACAACAACATCAGATGAAACACGTGCAATCATTAATTCAGGGAATCAACAGAGAGAAAACGTCACTCTGCATTTGTGATATGGACCTCTCGCTTTTCAAAGTTAGTATAAAATGGCTTTTATAGCTTCATCATAGCGCTGCATGGCTGGTTACGAATAACAAAAGCTGGGCGTTTCTGCGTGTTTGAATGTAGTGTATTCAGACATTTTGCCAACTTTAGCATGACATTACTGCACTGCCTGTATTGACTGTTTATGTCAATGTTTCCAGGTTAAGATATTTGAAGTTTTTTTTTATGGCTACAAGCTCTTACATAGCTAGCAGAGTGGCTAATGTGTAGATTCTGGTACCGGTAGTTGTTGAAAAGTGCGCGCAAAAAGTGCGGGTTTGGTGAGACCATTAAAAGTACACCAACCTGGTCTGATGACCACATTCATGACACTCACCACCATAACCAATGGGTATTCCGGGATGACTTTTTATTTTTCCTGCAGTCAGACTCAGTAATTGAGAGCTTGCACATTAGCGATGGGATCTCTCACCATTGTAAGAATTACATGAGTACATCAGTGCTGACTGCACCCTTAGTAGTGTTCAACATACACAGTTAATGTTATTCTTATTATGGGTAGAGATCTCAACATCAGTGCGTAAGTTTTCAAATATAGCTCGTTTCTGATAAAGTTCAAGTTCAAAGCTTTATTTAGGCTAGACTAGTAGTCAATATTCTCGATAATACATGGCATAAATCAAAATTAATAATAATGAAAGAAAAAAAGTAAGAAAGAAGAAAGATGGGAAGAAAGTATAGAAAGAAAGAAAGAAAGAAAGAAAGAAAGAAAGAAAGAAAGAAAGAAAGAAAGAAAGAAAGAAAGAAAGAAAATAGATAGTCTTAGACAGGCAGTCATCTTATCCAGATAGAGAATTGCTGGGAAAGTAAGAAAAACCTTTGCCACTGGGCTTTCAAAATGAATGTAAAGATTTGATCACCTGTCTAGACTGCCACAAGGCCCATTAAATAGCAGTTTTTATTATTTCACTCATGTTCTATTTTGACGCTGTCGTCATCCATGAATAACCCTTATGAAATTTTTTAAAAAGCCAAATAGAAGCCGCCTATTACCCAAACGTGCTTCTCTCTATGTTTTACAAGACTTCGGGCATAAACTAGAGGTGTGTTATTTGCGCTGGATAGGTGGTTGTGATATGCAGGTTAATTATAATATGGGGAAACCAAGTTTGACTCTCTCTCTCTCTCTCTCTCTCTCTCTCTCTCTCTCTCTCTCCCTCTCTCTCTCTACCCCCTATCTATCTATCTATCTATCTATCTATCTATCTATCTATCTATCTATCTATATAGAATAGGATTGCTGTTTTAGGCGACATAAATTTAGGTACGCAACCAACTATGGCTGAATGAACTAGTGTAAAATGACAGAGACGGACTTTCTCATCTCTTATACACTATAAATCAAAGAAAACAAATACAAAGTGCTAAGGCCCAACTCAAAGTATCAAACAAAGCGATAATATATAACAAAAAGCTGTTTTAATCCAAAGTCTTAACTCATTAAAGCTACAGCTTTTACCATGGCGCCACTCAGGCTTAAAGGTCCGCCTATGGTATGAAAGGAGAGACAGGGCATGATGGGACACTGAACTAATTTGAATTCAGTCACACACTTTACGCTGGAGCTCCATTTTTTTTTCTAAATTTTTCGGAAAAAAATATTTCATACTGCATCGAAACTGCTGATCACAAGCTGACTCTTCCTCTGAAAGTTACGGAACAGAAATTGATTTATAAATGAGCAGTATCTGAAATATAAGAGTAAATTCTTCCGAGTCGATGTAGCGTGCAGGGCGGGGCTTGTCATCCGAAGTTAACGATCGAAAGGTGCAGCTTTAATAAAATTTATTTTTTAAAATCTTGGACAACATCAGCAGCTTTTTTCTAGTTCAAATCCCTCACTTCCTTAAGAGAAACAGGAGGAAAACACTCAAGAGTCATTCCCCTCCCCATATGCGGTGTGTTTGAAATTAACGAACCTTATAACTAGCCTCAAAAGGGTATTGTCCTCCGGCAATCTTCGCTGTTTCTTTCTTCAGAATAGACAGGGGATTTGTTTTCTTTCTTCTCTACAATTCTACCCGTCCCATGCACCGCAGCTGAAGTATTGTGTTAAGTTATTATTAAGATTGTATTCTTTTGTGTGTGTCTTAATGGCTTGAATTCTATTTCTTAAACTCACCACTTAACACCTTCATGTACCACTGCCAGTGCACAATTACTTACTAGTATACCATGTTGGGAGCCAAAGCACAATATCTAGACACAGCTCCTGGAGAGCAAATCATGCACCCTGTCCTGTGTTCAATGAACAGAAAAAGTATATTGTAACTTCGAAACTTTATTGACATAGCCTAGTTGTCGCTCTGTGGAAAAGGCTGTGATATGTTCCCATGCTCTGTATGTTCGGTGCAAAGAGGTAATGGTTCTTATAGAATTATTTAGGGGAAGCACTACTCTTTCCCAGACGGCATGATGCGCAATTTATCCTCGTAAATGCATTGGAGATTCTAATGAAAACTGCACACCAAAATGCTGAATGGTGCATTTTTTTTTTTTGCCTTAAGTATGATAATCCTTGGACAACTGTAATAGCATCGTTATTTTATTTGACACCATACTGCACCAATGTCTCTTAGATGTCTTCATGCATGATCCTATATGGACTGTTTTGACATAGAATTACATCATTTTACTTCAAAGTGTCTTCTTGGTTCGCCACACTGCGCACCATGGTATCTGCATTCTAACCTCTAGGAAAAGATAGTGCCTCTCTTTAAATAGTGTCGTATAGTGTGGTACAGTGTCGCACGGGCTTTTAACAAAATGGAATCAAGCATGGTTTCCAAAATAAAATTTTCACAACGTGGACTAATCTTGATAGGTCTATTTATCAAATATAGATTAAAGCACGCACTGAATATGCACGAAACTGTTATTTTTGTGCAGAGTGCAGTAATTTTCTTGCTAGTACGTGGGCTGCTATGGCTCCAAAGTAGTTACGCCTCTGTAAATTGTTGAGTCATAGGCGGTAATTATTTCTTATTAAATCCTCACACTCATAACCATTTTGTCAGTCTCAGAGATTTGTAAGCCGGGTTGTTTTTCTGCTTGCTGCAGTCCAACACAGCATGAAATGTCATAGATAACGTGAGTCACAAAGTCGCTGGTTAAAAACCAGCACGCTAAATAAGAATATACTGTTCTTAGCAAATGGATCACGACATATCAAAAATTCAAAGACGATCCCAGAGATCTTCAGTCTCAAACATTTCCGCTCTGTAACCAGCGTGGTCTAGACTAGATTTGGAGATTTTTGTGGCTACGAGTGAGTGAGGGAGGGAAATTCTTGTGTAGAACTTCTCTTTATATCGTAATTAGACATTTCCATGGAATAATGTTATGACGTGATCCTCTTTACAACCAAGCTGCCTCACCCCACCCCCACCCCTTATATTTTTCATCACACCCAATTCGAGTAAGATCCCAAAGTCTAGGCTGAATGAAAGCTGGTAAGTTAGTGATACAAACATCATAATAGCCTACACTATACCGTTATTATATAACTTCTCTTTATATCGTAATTAGACGAAGCTATAGAATGATGTTATGACATGGCTTCTTTTTACAACCAAAGCAGCCCCCCCCCCC
>JAWQUT010000033.1:1877380-1904188 GCA_033807755.1 Ellobium chinense
GGGATTGAGATTGCCCGATACAACCGAGTTTTCTCACCAGCCATGTCCATTTTAGATTTCCACTGAATCTCTATTTTGTTGTTCAATGTGATCTTGAGTATTTTCCACCACAACCAAATTAAATCCACCACCACTACCACTTTAACTCCAGGTCAACCATTTGGCCTTTGGCATCGTCCTGATGGTGTCCGCCTCCAAGGGCCTGACGGATACTTTCCATCAGTCTCTGTTCCCTATACTCTATATTGATGACAATATTCTGGACAAGTCCAAGATGGGATTACCAGTAGGTATGTTCTTGAGTGTCCCAAATGTAAGTGGATGGGAAAATGTGTGGGTACGATCTTGGATGTCACAACTGTAATTTGATGGCAATACTTGTGGGTAGTCTCTGGGTATCAGCGTTGTAACCTTAAGGTATGAAAATGCCAATGTTTTTTTTTTACTGTTGGCTGTATTAGGTTTTACACCTCTCTTTAACTTTTCCTGGGGTCCCGTGTCAAAATACTTTCCAAACATGTTGTTTAGCTCTTCCTCCAAATTTTGACACAAAGAAAAATGCCCCTGAACCAGTTAGCTTTTGAGAACTTAGACAGTGAAGCAGGCTACCTAATATTTTAGGCCTTTTCACTCAGTGAACAGGGTAACCTTACCCACCTAGCAACAACCACAAATTTTATACTTGAGTGACTAAACCTCACCTATTCTGAGTCTACACATGTATACTTTGCATCTATCTAAGCCTTTGAAATTAAAATCCAACCCCTCCCCCCCCCCNTGTGTGCGTGGGTGTGGGTGTGTGAGTGAGTATGGGTTTGTGTGTGTGGGTGTGTGTTCTGTATGTGAATTAACGTACGTGCGTTTATTTATGTGTGTGCGTTTACGTGTGTGGATGTTGAATTATCTTGATGTTAACACATAATATTGTATTTATTCGAATTGGCTGAAGGCCTATTAATAAAAAAAATTGAACTTGGAAATATCAAAAGTATTGGAGGCATCGAAAATATAGCAGGTATAAAAAATATCGGAAGCATCGAAAGTATCAAACCTAATTTCGATCATCTTCCGACTTTAAGTCCCAGTTTAGTTAATTACCGCCCCAAAGCAAAGGTATCGAAAGTATCGGAAGTATCGAGAATATAGAAATGCCAGCTTGGCACTGCATTAGGTATCAGAATTAAAATAGAATCAATACTGTCAATACTTAAAGCTTGAAATCTGAGTATCCCAATTTTTACAATTTCAGGTATCGTCCCACCAACATGGTGTCTACATCCTCTCCAATTTTTTTATTAATTTGCCCATTTCCCATATACGAGTATTTCAGGTCCAAGCATGACAATTCTAGCAACACGACCGATGCCGGGGATAACGCTCAATATTTATGCAATAGTCCTGTGGTACATATTAACAACGATACTGACCTTACCGATCAAAACATGACTATTTCTGAGGAGGTAAGTGTGATGAGTTATCAAAACGTGTACAGCAAATCACGAACAGTCTTCTAGCAATAGCGATTTGGTGGCGATGTTGCTGATGATGATGATGATGAATAATGATGATGACGATAATGATGAAGATGATGATGACTAATGTAATGTAACCACTACTTCTTCCACACTGTTATTTTCATCACCACTCGACACTTATCTCTACGACCATTGACTTAGTGTCCTATCATTTTTTTTTTTTTTTGGTCCCCATTGCCGCAACAAGTAAGGTCCACCTAAAAAAAAATGTCTTCTGAACATTAACTGAATCCTTCATTTGATTATTATGTATTTCCCTAATTTTGTCTCCGATGACCATGATTAAAAAGTTTTATTTTGACTGTTTTTTCACATGCCATTGTTTACTTTCGAAGTTATTCCTTAGTGCCTCTCTTAGCTGCAGATTTTGGGCAAGGCACTGACACTTACGTATTGGCCATCAAATCTCTTTATTCATGCAAATAAAAAAAAATTGTAAGAGAATAACGAGGGTAGGATGTTTATGCCGTAATAGATTTTTACTCTTTCAGTCCCGTTATGAAAAGTCTGTATAATAATAACAAAAATTAGGAGGATTTGGGGGAATTGATCCTGCCCGATACAACCGAGTTTTCTTACCAGCCATGTCTGTTTTAGATTTCCACGGAATCTCTATTTTGAAGTTGTTTAAAGTAATGTTGAGCAAATTAGATCCACCACCATTGCCACCTTAATTCCAGGTCAACCATTTGGCCTTTGGCATCGTCTTGATGGTGTCCGCCTCCAAGGGCTTGACGGATACCTTCCACCAGTCTCTGTTCCCTATACTCTATATTGATGACAACATTCTGGACAAGTCCAAGATGGGATTACCAGTAGGTATGTTCTTGAGTGTCCCAAATGTAAGTGGATGGGAAAATGTGTGGGTACGATCTTGGATGTCACAACTGTAATTTGATGGCAATACTTGTGGGTAGTCTCTAAATGTCAGCGTTGTAACTTAAGGTATGAAGAAGCCAATGTTTTTTCACTGTTGGCTATATTAGGTTTAACACCTCTCTTTAACTTATCCTGGAGTCCCATGTTAAAATACTTTCTGAACCAGTTCGCTTTTGAGAACTTAGGCTAATATTTTTGGGCCTTTTCACTCAGTAAACAGGGTAACCTTGCCCACCTAGCAACAACCACAAATTTTATACTTTAGTGACTAAACCTCACCTATTCTGAGTCTGCACATGTATTTGCACCTATCTAAGCCTTTGAAACTAAAATCCAACCCCTCACCCCCNCCCCCCCGGGCCAACTTTCTGATTTTATAGGGACTATATAAAATTGCATATTTTTATGCCAGGTGTTACTGGCATCTCCATACCTGAAGAGAAGTATGGGTACATTTTTGAATGTCACAACTGTAACTCTTTAATGAACTCAAAATAATGTGATCTATGTCAGTCAGTGAGAAGAATGCTTCAAACATTAGTGATCAATTAATTTCATTTTTTTTAACAATCAAAAGTAGCGAGATCTAGGTGAATATCTGATTGTTGTTCGAAACAATCTTTGTAATAAAAAAAATAACAAGCTGAAATTTATGACAACCAGCACGTTGCGAAGAAGCCACGAAATACAGTCGAAACGCGATTGTATTGGTAGTTGTGTCTTTTGAATGTTTGATGAGTAACTAAATCATGGTTTTCTTGCAAAAACGTAAAGATTCAATAATTGTAACGATCGCTCCCTGTTATGGTCGCATCTGAAAGCGCCTGATTATGATGGTGCACTAGACCAAGCCTTTGTTAGTAGTTTAGTGCTATTTCAAGGCCCTTGTTATAAAGAAAAAAAACGTTGGGACTGTTAAATGGGTATGTGCTAAGCAGAAGTTGTGTAAATAAGTTATTGTGTGTTTTGAGTGTTACAGAAATAGTGATTTGCTGTAAGACAATAAAAACCAACTAGCATAAATCTGTCAGTTTGCTGCCACGCCACAATCATCATATTCATTCCACTTACTTGTTGCTCTTTCTTTAGGTATTTGGCATTTGCTCGGAGAACTTGCATCACCCATAGGGAAACAGATCAATGGTGTGCTGACCAAAGTTCCTATTGATTTAAAAGGTACATTAGTTTACACAGTATGTCTATGTGAGTAGTTGGAAACTGTGTGTGCGTCACGGCTTACACGTGCAAATTAGATAACATTATTCAGGCAATAGTTAATCAAGGTTTAAATCTAAATTCGCCTATAGTAAAGGTTGCAGAAGCCAAATTGTAAAAGCTTCTGTAAGCCATTGAATAAAATTTTATCCTCGAGCTTCAAAAACGATCCGAAATGGCCAAAGCTAGTCCGCAGGCTGGTGTCACCACTCTGCTCAAATTGCATATACTGTTTATTGTGGGGTTCCTTCATTTGCAGCTTTCTCAATTTAGATGGAAAGGGATTAAAAATTTGGCCTTCTTTTGCAGACCACAGGCACGCAAAAATGAAATCAGCTGAAGTCATTGGGAAGTACTGAATTTCACCAGTTTTGCGGTGTAGTTTCATGTTACACGATTATTTCCACACAATCTGTCCCTTTTTTTCTCTCTTTTTTTGGACAGATTTTATGCTCCGCAACGTAAACTTGCAAATTGAGAAGGCTTGGCTTCGATCCCCAATAGGGATTTGAAATTTTCTAGTGTCTAATTCAAATTGTCTCCCCTGAGTTGTTCAAATGCGTTTTCTCCCATCTCCAGAAACCGAGATGGATCCCGATGACCGCAGGTTCGTGTCTGCCTGGTGGTTGGCCTTCCTCATCTTCGGTGCCAGCGCCATCTTGATGACCTTTCCACTCTTGTTGTTCCCAAGGAGGTTGATCTCCAAGCGCCAGAAGGCGGAGGCCTTTGCCAAAGCTCAGGTGACCTTTGCCGGAGGTCATATTGAAGAGGACGCCCAGCCAATCAGCGATCAGAATCAAGCGGATCATGGTGCCAAGTGAGTGTCATGACCTGTACCACTTAAGCAAGTCGTGATACAAGGGGCATATTAATGATATAATTAAATAAGACGTTTTAACCATTTTTCATGAATTTTAATAAACCATTCGAGACTCCAGTAACAGTCACGGTATATTTATGGCAGCAAACTGAAGTCATAGAAGTTATTGCTGCTTTTTTGCATGTTGTTTGTTTGCTCTGGATCAAAATAAGATCAAATTGTTACCCTAAAGAAATTGAAAATTCTGAATGGATGAATGAATAACAAAAAATTCGATTGAATTCATATTCATGATTTACTGTTTCATCATAATTTTCCCGTCCTTTTATACACAGGGCGGACGGGCTTTTAACTGCAATTCATTGATATTCAAAAGGTTCTTAAATGACAATCTCTTTAATATGAGCTTCAAAAATACACCTCCTCTTAATCAGTAACTCCATACGGGCTCATAGGCTGTGTGTAAGTATGTGTGTGTGTATATGTGTGGGTATGTGTGTGTGTGTGTGTGTGTGTGTGTGTGTGTGTGTGTGTGTGTGTGTGTGTGTGTGTGTGTGTGTGTGTGTGNTGTGTGTGTGTGTGTGTGTGTGTGTGTGTGTGTGTGTGTGCCCCCTTGTGAAGTTGCTCTAAAACAGAGTCGACTGTATTTTGCTTAAATTATATTCACATTTTAACTTAACCAGGCATTCATTACTGACCAACTCCTCTTGGGTCCCTAATGAACCATTAGGTTACTCATACCCTTCTTTTTCCTATATAAATTGTGATGCATACCCACGAATGCCTCGAAGGAAGTTTCGATAAATCGGTACAATGAGATGAAAAGTATGGGTCTTTTTTTTGTTTTTAACCTAAGAATGCATCCTCTCCAATTTCACAATAAAGAGTATGGATAACTTAGGTAGCCTACTCATGAAAGCCTCCGAGGATAATTAGAACGAATTGCGTGTTTATATAGTACTAGAATGAAACCTGTTCAAATGAACGGGAATGGGCGATGTAAAACTACAATAAAGGCTGCGAACCTCATCTCGAAGCTCATCTTGTTGTTCTGGCAGTTGTGGCTATAGAACTAACTCATCATTAGGTCTGATTTCATTGCGTTGCTGCTGTTGTCTGCGCTGCCGAACATACCTTGTTGTATGACTACCAATGCTAGGCCTTTTCGGAGGCATGGTAGATCTAGAACTGGACAAATTTACTGAGCAGAGTGAAACAAATTTTGATAACGGAAGCGGAAGCGAGTTACTCTAAAAATGTTACTGGCCGTACATTTCTGATCAAACGCTCTCGCGAATTTAATTTTTAATCATAATCGCATTTTCAAAATCACTCAGTAAGAACAAATGATTTTGTTTGTTTATGTTGGCAGGCACAATAGCCTTTATCTCACAATTCTTTGTGCCAAATTTCAGGTCGATACGTTGTATAGTTTTCGAGTCTATAGGACTATAAGGGGTTTTGTTGTAGCTTTATAGTATAGATGTATTTGCACCTGTAAAACAAAACCATTAGTATCAATGCGTCGCCAGTAAGAAACTTGGAGAATACACAAAGTACAAGTGTTCTGGGATTTCATGCTCAGTATATTATAACATTATTTTAAAGTTAAATAACAGACATAATTATATATTTAGGAAACCACGAATGTTTGGAAGGGTTATGTATATAATATGAGCCGTGAAACCTGGTGTCTTCGCAGGCTGAACCAAAATCCTTCCGTAGCGAGACCTTCAGAGAGACGGGCAAGTCTGGATGGAGAGATGGTGTTTGAGAAGCCAGTCAAACAAGGGAAAGAAGAGAACGAAGACAGCTTGCTGGATGTAGTCAAAGGTATATAGTATCTAAGTGGGCATGGGAGAGGAGGTAGGGAGTGAAGGGTTGGGGTGGGGAGGTGGTAGGGTACATTGAACATTGTAATACCCAACTTGTCCATGCATAACAGAGACTTTTATTAATGATTTGCAGCTGGCAGCGGGGATTTGTAAACGCATAGTTATCCTTTCTAAAGAACGGTTGTACACCAGGATCGATATTCAGGCGGCGGGAAAATAAGGATTAAATTGTTATCAAGTCGTTGTTTCGGGAATTGCGCGACCCTGAATTCTTACTTCTATGTTTGTAAACATTGCGCTTATCTCTGTGTCCTTGATGAAAGCGGATGTGGGAAGGGGACGGTTGCTGGAGTAGAAACTATGGCAAACCAGATATTCATGTATGAAATAAATAGTATATCACCCACACAGTTCCCTAAGTCTTCGATCCAGGTGTTTCGCAACTCTGTGTTCCTGTTGTTGATGATAATGTATGTTGCGCTGATCTGTGCCCCTGATAAAAGTGGATTTGGGAAGGGGACTGCTGCTCGTGTACAAATTATAGAAAGCCAAATATTCATTTATGAAATAAANGAAGCTCCGATAAATCGCTACAAGGAGATGAAAAATATGGATTGTTGTTTTTTTTTAACCCAAGAATGCATCATCCCCGTTTTCGCAATAAAGAGTATGGATAACTTAGGTACCCATGAATGCCTCCGAGGATAAAAAGAACGAACTGCGTCTTTTTATGTGTGTTTGCTCCTGTGAAACAAAACCATTAGTATCAATGCGGCGCCAGGAAGAAACATGGAGAATACACAAAGCACAAGTGTTCTGGGATTTCATGCTTAGTAGAGTATGAAATTATTTTTAAGTGAAATCACAAACATACAGGAACCCACGAATGTTTGAAAGGGTTATGTATATAATATGAGCCATGATACCTGGTGTCTTCGCAGGCTGAACCAATTTCCTCCCATAGCGAGACCTTCAGAGAGACGGGCAAGTCTGGATGGAGAGATGGTGTTTGAGAAGCCAGTCAAACAAGGGAAAGAAGAGAACAAAGACAGCTTGCTGGATGTAGTCAAAGGTATATAGTATTTAAGTGGGCATGGGGTGGGGAGGTGGTAGTGTACATTGAGCATTGTAAGTCCCAACTTGTCCATGCATAACAGAGACTTTTATTAATGATTTGCAGCTGGCAGCGGGGATTTGTAGACGCATAGTTATCCTTACTAAAGAACGGTTGTACACCAGGATCGATATTCAGGCGGCGGTAAAATACGGATTAAAGTGTTATTAAGTCATTGTTTACGGAATTGCGCGACACTTCTATGTTTGTAAACATTGCGCTTATCTCTGTGTCCTTGATGAAAGCGGATATGGGGAGGGGACTGTCGCTGGAGTAGAAACTATGGCAAGCCAGATATTCATGTATGAAATAAATAGTATATCACCGATACAGTTCCCTAAGTCTTCGATCCAGGTGTTTCGCAACTTTGTGTTCCTATTGTTGATGATAATGTATGTTGCGCTGATCTGTGCCCCTGATAAAAGTGGATTTGGGAAGGGGACTGCTGCTCGTGTACAAATTATAGAAAGCCAAATATTCATTTATGAAATAAATACTATAATACCTCTCACACAGTTCCTCAGGTCTTTGACTCGGTTGTTACACAAGACTGTATTCCTGTTGATGCTAGTGGACATTGCCTTCTTATCTATGCCCTTGATGAGGGTGAATTTTTTTCAGTTTTTGGGGGGAGAGGGAGGTAGTGGAATGTTGCATGTGTAGAAACTATGCAAAGCCAGATGTTGAGGGATGGAACTACCTGAAACATGACAGCATTTTCCAACACCATGATTGAGGCGTAACGCCACCCTGTGTTCCGGTTGATGCTGGTGGATATTGCATTGAACTGAAGTGCTGGGAATGGATTTGCGAAGGGGTCTATTGCTCGTTATAGAAACTATGGAACGCCAGATATCAATTATGTAAGGAATTTTAAAGTAATATTTCATACCAAGTCTTTGACTCGGGTTTTACGCAGCCCTGTGATCCTGTTGATGCTAACAGATATCGCGTTGATCTCTGTGTCCTTAAAGGGAGTGGGGACAAAAAAGGGGGAAAGGACGGGGTGGGGAGAGGGTGATGTTTGTGAAGAAACTATGGGAAGTGAGATGTTCAATTATGTCAATAATCTTAAAAATATTATCTCACTTAGAGTTCTGAGTGCTACGCAACCCTGTCTACCTGTTGAAGCTAATGGATATCGCATTGATCTCTGTGCCCTTGATAGGAGTGAATATGAACGGGAGGGTTGGGGAAGAAGAAACTGTTGTTTGTTTAGAAATTATGGAAAGCCGGATGTTCATTTATGTAACAGATTTTAAATTTTATTTATATATATATATATATATATATATATATATATATATATAGAGAGAGAGAGAGNAGAGAAAGAGAGAGAGAGAGATCATTATCATTATTGTATAATATATATACAATATAGTATATATACTCTATCACGCAGAGTTCCCCAAGTCTTTAATCCGGGTGTTGAGCAACCCTGTGTACCTGTTGATGCTGGTGGACATTGTACTCATATCTGTGCCTATGATGGGAGTGGAGATGTTCAGAAACGTCTACCAAACCAACGAGTACAACGTCCCTATGTCGGAGGTGGCCTGGATTTCAGGTACGGGGGAGGGGGAGGGGGTGTCCCTGACAATACAAACCTACTGATATAACAAATAATGAGAGGATCAAGCCACTGATATTACGAGAATCCAAAAGTACTTGTACTTGCCAATTCCGATATAAGAGACGCAATAAATATTAATCACTTGGTATAACGAATTCCATAATGTACCAATACCTGATGTAACGAATAGAAATAATTAAAAGTGCCCAGTATAAACACTACAAATAAGCACTATAGAGCTTGCTTCAACGAAAATGACAAACTACTATACCCTAAGGTATCGAATATGAAAAAGCCCTATCACCTGATGAGCGAATACGAAAAAGCACTTGCAACTGATTACAAAAAAAAAGATACTTTTGTCACCAGATACATGGAATGCTAAGATAGCACGTTATGTTTATTTTTATAATGAATATGAACGTACATTCCAAATTGCATTATCGCTTGTTGGCTGGTTGGCTTAGAAGAGTATGAATATGTTGGTCCGTGTAAAGAAGGAGATTAAGTTGTATAGTAGTACTTATTCCTCCAATCGTTACGTCATGTAGAATTTCTTGAATAAAATATATATGGAAAAAATCTGATATGAAAGTCTGACGGAAGAATAGAACAAATTTTAATGGTGGATTAACCTTGAACTTTTGATCTAACCCCTGATCTGCAGGTGTCACACAGATCGTGGGCAGCTTCGGAGGAACCTTACTAGCCACCATTCTAACCAGCAAAGTATCGACGAAGCTTGGATACATCTGGGTCATCTGTTCCACCTACATACTCTCCCTGACTGTTGTTCCGTTTTACTTCATGCTGACCTGTGATAATCAACCTGTGTATGGTTCTGAAGGGGACTTGTAAGTTAATTATTAGCTTCGTTTTTGTTGTGAAGCGAATGTTAGATTGTTAAACTGAAATAATCATTGATGTTTTTAACCATGACATTAGTTTAGAAGAAGGGCTTGCAGGGAGCTTGAGAGGCGATTCATGATTTTGGCGACCCTCTACTAGCACGCAGCCATTTTGACCCCTCGGCTCTTCCGCTTCAGTGGTTAAAAATAATGTACACGCTAGCACTAGTCGCACGTTACGATGAGGTAGTTTTTGATCAGTCAAGGGGGTAATACTGTTGTATTGTGGACTGTGCAAACAACAGAAAGAAAATATTTTTTATAGCTAAAGTGTGTCCAAAGCATATTATGAAACACCACAGAGATTGTGTCATCACGTCCTCCTTTCCCCGCCCATCACCAAGAAAAAAAACCTATTTTCCCTTCATAATTTATCCAAAGCTGAAGAAATACAGCGATAAAGGAAACCCTCCAGCAATGAAAAAGATCAGGGCTGGGCAGAACTGGGCAGTTCATTCATTTGAACGTGATCTAAGCTTAAAAGCTATTTTAGACGAACTGATGTGGATCTGAATTGTAGCTATTCTGATGCTTGATCTGAACTTTAATTTTCTTCCTAAATTTCAGTGCAGTTCATATTAGCTCGAAAATCAGACCCGAATGCCGATTTCAAACACCAAGGGGAACGATCTGATCTGAAACTACTCAGTGTTTTAAGAGCTGAGCTAATCTTGATCTTAGGGCCTTTTTTCCCCTCTTAGTGAACTGAATTTGATATGAACTGGCTTTTTGATGAATGTACCTAACCCTGGAAGAGACTCTCTAAAAACGTCTGTAGTGTGCAACGAGCATTTTACTGACGGCAGAGTTGCTTCCACCTGAGTGATTAAGGTTACGGAAAGTTTCAAAGGAAGAGAGACAGGGGAGGGAAAGAGGGTGGGTAATTGCGGGGAGATGGGAGAGGTAGGGTGAAGTAGCACGGATAAGGATGAAAAAAAAGAAAAAGAAACACTGCCTATCTTGCTCTCTAAGGCTGTCTCATTAATGTTACTTTTGTTTTGATTTATCATATTATTACATATAATTGTTTTTGAACATCCCGTCTTTTTCAGTGGCATCCCAGTGAACAACAGTGAGATATGTCACTGTACTTTGAGTAAACAACTTATCTCCTGTGGCGATGATGGTAATAACTATCTCTCACCTTGCTATGCTGGATGTACTGACGTCGATGGAAAGGTGACGCGTGTTTTTATGTTGATTATATTGTTAATAAAGACTTCTTCGATCAGTCACAGGTCCATAGATCTTTCTAAATATGGTAGGGTGATAATGTGATTCTAGAACTCTTTTTGAAATGGGAGAGGATGCTTACTTCGGGTTCACCATGTTTCAACATAGTGGAAGGGAGAGATCTTCGTCTAATGCCGAGACAGACATTTTCGGACATGGACAATTTATAA
Organism: Ellobium chinense; assembly: GCA_033807755.1. Taxonomy (NCBI): domain Eukaryota; kingdom Metazoa; phylum Mollusca; class Gastropoda; order Ellobiida; family Ellobiidae; genus Ellobium; species Ellobium chinense. Next base: position 1,888,663 of record JAWQUT010000033.1, read on the forward strand.
ACTCGACCAACGCATTTTGGGGAGGTGAAAAGCACTGAATTTTTTCTAATATTCTCCCAGTTTCATATGGTAAAAAAACCTCCATGGCCAAGAAAAAAAATACCAGCTCATTTACACATTGTGGCTGTGTCATCCATGTTGCCAGATTGCCCCATTTCATATTAATTCACCTGAAAACATTTACCGGGGTCCTTACGGATCTCGAAAAGCAATTGACTTTTGAGAACTTTATCTTCAGAAATTTTTGAGGCCTTCGTACTGATCAGAACTCGACTAGACTCACATTGCGGAACACAACAGTTTCTGTCCATGTTTGCTGGTCACCGAAGTGATAAACCTAACTGGCCTGGTCACAAATATTCCATAAATAAAGCGAATGGGAGCTTGAAGAAGAAAGGTTGTGTTTAAACATAGAGTGCGGATGAACGACGTTGCTTGGTTTTGACCATTGTATAAGTTTTCGGCAGTATTTTGTTTAAAAAAACAAGGACAGAGGTTATACTGAATCGACTGTAAACGTTTTGGCATAACGATGAGTGGATGGATGGATGGATGCATGGATGGATGGATGGATGGATGGATGGATGGATGGATGGATGGATGGATGGATTTTATTTCTTTATTCATTTATATATGAAGTCGCGTGAGCGGGCATTAGCCTGGATACGAGACTTATAAACCGCATTATTATTATTATTATTATTATTATATATATCCTCAGACATTCACAGACTGCAGTCTCCTGTCCACCAATGCCTCTGGCACCAGCCTGACCCCTGGTCTCTGCTCCACTGACTGTCATACCAACTTTCTTATTTACGCCGTGCTAAGAGGAGTCCAGGGCTTCGCGGAGGCAGTCGTCGCAATTCCCCGGAAGTTGCTTGTTCTCAGGTTGTAAAACAATACAGTGGCTCCCGCTTAAGATCCCGCCGGTTAACATCACATTTCGGTTAAGATCCCCGCTGTGTCCATGAAACGTAGGAAGGGACTTATAAGAAATGAGGTGGGAAGAAGAGGATGATGGAAGATTAGAAGGAACTGGTAGGTAGGAATTAAAGGGTAAGGTTAGGAGCAGGAAAGGGTAAAGAGGGAAGAGGGAAGTATGAAAGAAGAGGAGATAGATCAGAAGAAATAAAGGAAGGTGAAGTAGATGGGAAGGAAAGTGAATTTAATTTATGTCATTTTTGTATATTAACGCACGCAGCAATCTAAACATTTTTACTATTCATTCAGGCTCTTGGATTCAAAAGTATAATAATATTGCAGAGTTGTTATTGTTCTTGATATTGTAGCCATTGTCGTTGTCGATGTTGTATTTATTGCTGTTGTTATTGTTGTTGTTTTGTTGGTCTACTTCTTCTTCTTCTTCTTCTTCTTCTTCTTCCTCTTCTTCTTCTTCTTCTCTTCTTCTTCGTCTACTTCTTCTTCTTTTTCTTCTCATTCGTCTACTTCTTCTTCTTCTTCTCTTCTTTTTTTCTCTTCTTTTTCTTGCGATAGGTGGGCATTACTGCAAACAAACATGTCCAAACTTGCTTAGACCTTATTCTCATTAGCTTCTTAAAGACCCTAACTGACTGCATTAATTTAGTGCCCGTCTGTTTGTGTGGAGTGTATACAGGTATCTGCTGCGTTCCCCATATAAACGTTTTATCTCTTAAAAAATAAGTTAATGACTTGTTTCGTGCATTACAGGGTTGTGGATCCAAGAGATCGAGGATTTGCTACTGGCCTGATACTCTTCTGCTATACTGTCGGTAAGGCAGTAGAGAGATTATGTATTCACCATGGTCTTGGCTTCAACGACTTTATTCGCCACGAGAAAGCATGTCGAATAGAGTTTAAGATAAATATGTTTTGTAAGCATGCTCACTTAGGGTTTCCGTGACTGCTTTTGATTATCTAGGTGCAAACACAATATCTCGAGTATCTGCTCATTCATTGTCGTGTATGTAGATGTTCCATATAACAAAATAGTTTAGAAACCTCTACTAAGGAAATGTTGTTTTTTTTTCAGTCTCCATACCGTCCACGAATGTGTTTGGTAGTGTGATTGACGACACGTGCATAGCCTGGGATGGAGATTACTGCTCGCTTTATGACAGAGATAAACTGAGGCAAGTTGCTACTCATTCTCCCACCTTTCCATCCATCCATCCATCCATCCATCCATCCATCCATCCATCCATCCATCCATCATCCGTCCGTTTGCCATCTATCTGTCTCTTCTTCCCTCCGTCCTTCGGTCCATCCATTCCTCCATCCATCCATCCATCCATCCATCCATCCATCCATCCATCCATCCATCTACCCCTATGCCTACATACATAACTTCTTACTTATTCTTTAATTGTATACCTACCTATCTATGTACTTGTCTATCATTTATCCACTTTACCATCTAGTTATCAACGTAACTTCCTCTTTCCCACCCTCCTATCTACCTATCTACCAACCGATGTACATGTCTGCCTACTATTTACCCATTTACTTAGTATATGTATCTGTTTAACCAGTCTCACTCCATTCCTTGGTTACCAACCTCCCTACCTACTTATCTTCCTATCTACTTACTACCCACCTACCTACCTACCTATATACCTACATACCTAACCACCTACCTACCCTTCCACCTACCTACCTTCCTATCCATAATCTGCCAGATACCTGATGTCGAGTGTAGACCTGGCTGTGTATGGAAGTATTGAGATCACCTATCTTATCATGATGGCCATCTTCAAAATAGAGGAAAGAAGAATGAAGAAGAAAGACAAAGAAAATACTGCCAAACTGGCAGCAGAGGGACACCAAGGGAATACAGAGCATAATTCTGAGGTTACATTGGACACATCCCTGTAGTCAGTTCATTGGTCAGGCTTGGTGAGATCCATAGCCATATATGTAAAGCTTGGAGGCCCCTTGACGAAAAATTAAATCAGACAATCTTATAAAAGTGGGTATCAGAACAGGACCTCCTGTCTTCTAAAGCTCTTTAGCTTATGTCTGAATTCTGCGGAGCCTGTAATTACTATTACTATAGCCGTATGCATAATAATGCATACATAAGTTCACGTATTCGATAACCACGGCTACTGTGGCCGTACGCATAATCCTTAAGTTAGTTAACGCACTGCGGTAACCACGGGGAAACTCCCAAAACATTAGTAGTGTTCAATGCGGTTAACGCAATACGTTAACTAACGTATGGACTACGCATAGGGCCACTGGGAATACAGATAGGCTACATAAAACGACTGGGATCAACGTGTAGCTTGTTGGTATTCAGATCATAAAGCACTATCCCGCCAAGGCTCTGAAGTGGGTACTGAAGGAGGGGGAGACCCAGAGGAGAAATGATGTGGATGGAGATGATAATCTTGTGACTCTTGCTTTTTTTTTTTTTTCTTGTTACCTTTTGTGTCAGCAGTGCCCATTTGTCACCGACATGTGGATGTACAATATGTATTTGAGAATATATTGCAGGTAATTACATTATCAAAGAAATTGTCTGAATTGTGAGTTGACTGCACCTGAACTTTTGTATGCCTTTGGAAGCATCGTTTAAATTATGGTACTGGATTATTTAATTGTCAGCACGTGTATGTCTATGCAATGACAGATGAATGAAACTTGAGTGCATGAGGAACATGCGTCTTTACAGTATATTGTATGTAATATCATAACTCTACTGTGAGAGTTTGTGCATAGGCGGGCTTTGAATTTGAACTTGTGTATATTAAATCCACATGGAAATGGTAATAGAACCCAAAGGAGGATATGCAAGAGGTGTGACCTTAGTGTGACCTTTATAATGTCTGGTAATACTGGGTCAAAACTTTAGCTTGACATATGTTATCTACCTCTACAGATCTTCTCTTTATTGATGAAGATAATGATACAGGATGATGACAGCCACAAATGTCACATGTCTGTCTACAAGTACCACACTTCCGCAACGGTGACCACTATTGCAGTTAAATACAAATGTGGTTTGAGGACAGATTTGAGACACACATATAAAAGAGCAAACACATTATGATCTGTACACCGTCATTTTATTATCTAAACTGAGCTCTCAGAGCTCAGAGTTAATCAGCAGTTTAGACTTTTGTGTAAAGGCCACTTAAGGCACCAATTTCGCTGAGATATTATGACAGTTAACGAAAAGTGGTTTCTTAAGAGGTTGATCTTTGTTCAGTGACTTTTGAGGGAGGAGAAAGAATGCCTTCTCTGATCCATCGTGGTCTCAATGCCTTCATGCAGACACTGTGTTCAACGCTCATGAGAGACCTAGTAATAGTAGATATTCAACAGTCTCCAAGGACCATGAAGTAGTGCCACTGGGTATCATCTTTAGACTGAAAAGTCTATTTCTAGTAGCTGGAATGACCTCTCTAGGGCAGGAGCCAGGGCAGCTGATTAAAGAGACCAGCCACTACCCAAATTGCAGATCCACTCTCTCCACGGCATCCATGGAATCCAAGGGAAGGGCAAAGCGGCAGTACAGCTTGGCACCAACGTCATCAAAAGAATTATAGGAATAGGAGGAAGCTGGTAACCTGGCTATTACTTTGCGTTACACAACTGCAGTTAGATATTGTGTTGACTTAACATTTCCAGTTCGTCTACAGGGTATCCATATCAAGAGAGATTTTAATGATTTTAATTTTTCCATCTCTATGAGAGTCCTTTCTCATGGCGTTTTTGGTCAGCACGTGGTTTGTTAAAAGATCAGAAGAAACAGTCAGTTCATCACATAAAAAAATACTAGGGAAACATGAGTAGTAACACAACTTCTGTGAGGCACTCAAGCTTAGTAACCCCAACCATTTATCAAGCAATTTCATGGGCTGCTGCAATTTGAAACAGCCGTTTTCATTGGCTGATAAGGTCCCTCTTTGCTGGCTTTTCGTGTAAATAGCTCAAGTATCACAGTGTGACTTGTCTGAGTGGAGAACTTCTGTTACTTCCCAGAGCGCACTCGGAATTGTGGGTCATTTTGCCACAGCAGGACCAATGATGACCTCCGGGATGACCTGGGTGGGCGTGGCCACAGCCTATATAACCTCCTAGGGATAGAGAAAGATATTCACAGCCTTATGATTAAGTCCTCTGGTAGTCAAGCGCATTGAAGATTTAATTCCCCCTGAATACTCACCAGAAACTGACATGTTTTCATTTTTACACAAGGGACATAACAATTTACCAAATGATTGTGGTTAAGGCCACACAGGTGTGAAACATGAGCAAAACTCTACTATTTGTTCGGAAATACCGAGACAGATTTTGTCAAGCCACAAGGACATTGAATGAGGCATCGATAGATACATCCAGCTACCCTGGTAATATAATCTGAAACGTCTCAGTGTGAGAATATAAGTAGTATCTGTTTTACCGAACAGAAACAGTGAAGTCTATTGGTAGTTTGAATAGTGCAAGTCATTACCTTAATACTCTCAATATGTCTCATCCTTGATGGTCTTTCTCTGGGTAAATTATTTTGGGATGGATTGGAAATCTCCGATTAGACCAAAAGCTCCGGAGAATTACATAAACTGCCAAATAACCAGCCAACCAAGGATTTTAAAAATAATGCTCTGAATTTCGTCTCATGCTAGACCACATGGTGCCACCATCATTACCATACACTGAGACAAATTCAGCTTTTGGGTTGACGAAGTTAAAGTATGTTGGCCTAAAGGAATTGTGATGACTTTAATGTTCTGACAATTTTTTTCGTGGTTATTCCCCACCAACACTTTGTTATTATGCCACGAAGGACAGGTAATGCTTTAAACACGTGTCCTGTATTCGGGAACAAACAAGAGATCTACTGCTGACTATGTGATCATAATGCTGTACAGTAACACGTAGATAATATTATGTCGTGTGCCTTTCATGCATGCAAAAAGTTTACTTACTATTAAGGTGCACTATATTATCGAGGTTCACCTGAATAATGCAATGATAGATTAATACTGAATCCATGCATGTGAAATTCATACTTAATAACGTGGTATACTTATTACATAAGTATTTTATATCGAGGCTTTATTATATTTCCATACCTTTCATTGTACCGCCACACCCACATGCCACATCTTTGCGTCCATTGGTGGAACAAAATGTGCAGCAGTGCCACACCCCTTGGTGCCGCCGCCATCTTGTTTTGACTTGGAACTTGAATGGACTGTCCTGTAACAGCATGTAAGACATACCATTCAATAAATTAGTCTATTAAATAATCAGTGCATCAATGTATTGGTCGATCATGTTATTTGTTAGGTCTTCTATAAAGACCACAGTAATCACAGTCGAAATCTACCCTGCGACTTTATTTTCTACACAATGATCTTACGAAGTATTCTGGCTGGACAGTATATTTAACCCGGCCATTTTTTTTCAAGTTATCTTCCCTCACCAACTATGAAAGTTTTCCTCCTAAGTTTATGTACTAAAACTCACATATACCAGTAACTTGCTGTCTGGCCCACTGGATTATCACACTATAACTGATTTCCTTTCTTTTTACTAGATTGGTAAGAGGCAGTTTGCTGGGCTTTGTCTTATACAAAAATCTTATTATCAGGCTCAACAGCCAAAATACTCTGCACGGGGTAATCTGACTGTTCAGCCAAAACACCCTTGTCCTATTTTTTAACAGATAGGTGCACATGGTCATCATGATTGTACATTACCATGGTCCTCAACAAATTTATGAAATTATAGTAGGACCTTTTGGTAATGTCTAGGGATTTTCCCATGTGTCCTTTTTTTGTTTGTTTGCCTGACCCAATCCATAACCCTGTCTCCTGACCCTAAACCAAGCTCTAAGCGGGAGTGTCCTGGAATACTGCCAACGAAATAAGCCGGAGTTTAGAGTTCAATAAGAGTTCAATGCAGTGCTGTGCACAAAAACTCAGCCTTCTGTTCCATGTCCTCTTCTCTCACATCACTTTAGAGGACAAAATATCTAGTCAACTGTCATTACAATCTGGTATAGATTTATGCAGTGTTGCTGACAGATCCCACATAATGGATGACCATCAACTTACCTTGATTGACTGGCTGTTGACAGCGACATGAAGAAAGTGCGTCCCTCTGTACAAGGGCGTGAACTCCAGCTGGTAGGTTCCGTCCTTCAAATGCAGCAATGTTACTGGAATGCTTCTGAAATGTTAATGAATAGGGAACAATAACATTCTACACCAATTGCACAAAGTCTTCTTATGGTAAAAATAATTAATATCGTCCATGTGACAGATACCAAGCAATGAAGTGCAAATTAAAGTTACCGCAGGCACTGTGCAAATGTGAGCTATTAGAAAGTGTGATGGGGTCACGGCACATTCAGGCTATAAATATTTAAGGTTTAAACTGCTGTGACGTTAGCGTCTCTATGGTGTAGTGATAGCAACTTCAGAATTGCAAGCTGAGAGACATTCGGTTCGACCCCCGGTAGAGACAGGAACTTTTCAAGTGTTAGGTTTTTGGGTTTGTTTGGTTTTTTTCGGCCTTCCTTCTCAAAATTGATCTTTCACACTAATTTGGTAAAACATCCAGTGGCACACTCTCTAAGATAATGTGTAACAGTTAGGAAATTATCACATGGGGTTCACATTACTCCNGTCTTAAAATTTGGGCCACATAATGAGCTTCAATCTGGTATGAGTCTGGGTGAAAGCTAATTCTTTGGGTTCAGAGGGCAGCTCAAAATGTTAATATAGCCCACAGAGGACAAAAAGGGTCCAATCCCGTTACAGGTCTGTAACCTTATTATCATTTCAAGGGACATAACAATTTACCAAAGCATAACCACTCTTAAATGCATGTGGTTAAGGCTATACAGGCGTGAAACATGCGCAAAACTCTATTTTTAATTCGAAAATACCGAGACAGCTTTTGTTAAGCCACAAGGACATTGAATGAGGCATCGATAGGTACATTCAGCTACCCTGGCAATATAATCTGAAACGTCGCAGTTTGAGATATAGGTAGTATATGTTTCATTGAACAGAAACAGTGAAGTCTTTTGGTAGCTTGAATAGTGCAAGTCATTACCTTAATACTCTCTGTGTGTCTCATGTTGATGGTCTTTCTCTGGGTAAATTATTTTGGGATTGACTGGAAATCCCTGAATAGACCAAACGCTCTAGGGGATTATATAATCTGCCAAATAGCCAGCCAACCACGCATCATAAAGTTAATGCTCTGAATTTCGTCTCATGCTAGACAATATGGTGCAACCATCATTACCATACACTGAGACAAATTCAGCTTTTGGGTTGACGAAGTTAAAGTATGTTGTCCTAAAGGAATTGCAATGACTTTAATGTTCTGACAAGTTTTTTCCGACTTCATTCCCCACCAACATTTTTTTAAAATTGTGCTACAAAGGACAGCTGATGCTTCAAACACATGTCCCGTATTCCAGAACAAACAAGAGATCTACTGCTGACTGTGTGATCATAATGCTGTACAGTATAACACATCGACAGTATGTATGCCCTTAATGCATGCAAAACGTTTACTTACTATTGAGGTGCACTATTATCGAGGTTCACCTGGGTAATTTAATGATAGATGAATACTGAATCTATATGAAATTCATACTTAATAACGACGTATACTTATTAAATGAGTACGTTATATTGAGGTTTTACTGTACTTCCATACCTTTCATTGTACCGCCACACCCACATGCCACATCTTTGCGTCCATTGGTGGAACAAAATGTGCAGCAGTGCCACACCCCTTGGTGCCGCCGCCATCTTGTTTTGACTTGGAACTTGAATGGACTGTCCTGTAACAGCATGTAAAATAAACCATTCAATAAATTAGTCTATTAATCAGTGCATGAATTCATTGGTCGACTGTGTTATTCGTTAAGTCTTCTACAAAGATTACAGTAATCTCAGTCGAAATTTACCCTGTGACTTTATTTTCTATACAATGAGTATACTGACCAGACAGCTAGAGTGCACCTCATGGAGTATTCCGGCTGGACATTTTTTTCATGTTATCTCCCCTCCACAACTGTTTAGGTTTTTCTCCTAAGTTCATGTAATAAAACTCACATATCAGTAACTTGCAGTCCAGTCCACTGGATTATCACACTGTAACTGATTTCCTTTCTTTTTCCTAGATCGGTGAGAAGCTGTTTGCTGGGCTTTGTCATATACAAAAATCTTATTATCAGACTCTACAGCCAAAATACTCTGCACAGGGTAATCTGACTGTCCAACCGAAATGCCCCTATCCTATATTTAATATATAGGGGCACATGGCTATCATGATTGTACATTACAATGGTCATTAACAAATGTATGAAATTATAGTAGGACCTTTTGGTAATGTCTATGGATTTTCCCATGTGTCCTTTTTTTTGTTTGCCTTGACCCTATTCATAACCCTGTCTCCTGACCCTAAACCAAGCTCTAAGCGGGAGTGTCCTGAAATACTGCCAACGAAATATGCCGGAGTTTAGAGTTCAACAAGAGTTCAATGCAGTGCTGTGCACAAAAACTCAGCCCTCTGTTCCATGTCCTCTGCTCTCACTTCACTTTAGAGAACAAATTATCTAGTCAAACTGTCATTACAATCCAATATAGATTTATGCAGTGTTGCTGACAGATCCCACATAATGGATGACCATCAGCTTACCTTGATTGACTGGCTGTTGACAGCGACATGAAGAAAGTGCGTCCCTCTGTACAAGGGCGTGAACTCCAGCTGGTAGGTTCCGTCCTTCAAATGCAGTAACGTCACTGGAATGCTTCTGAAATGTTAATGAATAGGGAACAATAACATTCTACACCAATTGCACAAAGTCTTCTTATGGTAAATAATTAATATCGTCTATGTGACAGATACCAAGCAATGAAGTGCAAATTAAAGTTACAGGAGGCACTGTGCAAATGTGAGCTATTAGAAAGTGTGATAGGATCACGGCACATTCAGACAATAAACATTTAAGGTTTAAATTGCTGTGACGTTAGCGTCTCTATGGTGTAGTAGTAGCACCTTCAGAATTGCAAGATGAGAGACTCTCGGTTCGACCCCCGGTAGAAACAGGAACTTTTCAAGTGTTAGGTTTTTGGGTTTGTTTGGTTTTTTTCGGCCTTCCTTCTCAAAATTGATCTTTCACACTAATTTGGTAAAACATCCAGTGGCACACTCTCTAAGATAATGTGTAACAGTTAGGAAATTATCACATGGGGTTCACATTCCTCCCTCTTAATGAGTATACTATAGACTATGCCTTGCTTTTCGATTACAGGAAAGTGCATATAGCCTAAAAGAGAGAGAGAGTTTCATAATACAAGTGCTCACATATACAGCAACATCTTCTTTCAAATTCATACTTGAGATTCTGCTCTTGATAAATAATCCATGCTCTGATTGTGACGTCATTTCCGCTATATGGGACGCCATCTGTATCACAGACTGTCATCACCATGATGCACTTGTGGGAGATACGAGCTGTGCTCAGCCCTGGAAAAAAAAAAANGGGGGGGGGGGGTAATGGCATTAATACAATGTAATATCAGTATATTTTCAAATACTTAGTAGTTACTTTTAATCTTTGCAGTATGGCAGACAACTCTTGCCACAAGATTCTAACTCCAACATCTGGGTAGGCGCTCAGACACTTAGGGAAATATCTTACAAGATCAGTTATTATAGGCCCAAGTTTTACAGAATTTCTACAAATATTGACCCATTCTCCAATGGAGAAATTTAAAAACCATCACACATCTCTGTTGAAGGAGTAACATGTGGCACATTTACTGAATCACTCAAACTATCATGTTGGTTTCCAAATACAAGAGAAAAAGAAACATTCACAAGACTTTGCAACATTACCTCGAATTGCCTATTCGTGGCTAACCTAATACGTTTCCTCTTTCCACCATCTGAATAATTGAATTTCATTTATTACTTACAATAGACATAGGAAACTTCAAACTACATAGTCATCTTATACATCATTCATCACGTTTACCACAGTCACTATTGAATAAGCACCACAAAACTGACTTAACTGTTGCAGGTAACTTACCATCGCCTTCTAGAAAAGACCTCGAAGCACTCGGTTTGCGGGCTACAACTCTACCAAACATCTGGAAATTGTTGATTACTTCCCCTTTTTCAGTAGGACAGAACCTAAAACAAAACAAAAAAAGCGTGATAGCGCATAATTTTTTCTTTTTTTGCATGACTGATAGGACACATGTTTTTAATTAACATTTTTTTATATTATCACTTCTTATAGGTGGGACTACACCTGAAATACGTATAGGCTGATATTTGCAACAAAAACAAAAAAAATATACACATAATGTTCTTATATCTCTCTTTCAATCTCAAGCTCACCACTCCCACTGTCTTAATTTCTCTTTTTCTTTCCTTTCGTCTGTGATTTTTTTTCTCTTCCTTCATATAATGTCCATAAAATATGCATTTTAAATCTACGAACACACACACACACACACACACACACACACACACACACACACACACACACACACACACACACACACACACACACACACACACACACACACACANCACACACACACACACACACACACACACACACACACACACATTCACATAAAGATGCACCCATCGACATCGACATATTATTATATATGCTCACACACACACAAATGCATGCATGTATGCACAGACATACAATACACACACACACACACACACACACACACACACACACACACACACACACACATACATACATACACACACAAGCACACGTATACACATACATACATACACAGACATATGCACATACATACACACCACCACTTAAACGACAATGAAAAGTTATTTAGCCTGGCTTAAGTTTTAAAAAGTCCACTACCTTAGAAAACCATTCAACGTGATCTGCGGCTCGGCAGCAACGTCTTTAAGAGTCGTCAGTCTTTGTGTAACCAGTTTCTTCATGGAGAGTATTTCCGTGTCGGACGCACCCATGAGAAGTTCAGCGACAAATCGGCAGGTCTGCTCGACGTCATTGCGCATGTGCTGAAGGTGGAGCTGAGACACCGTCAACATCCGGTCTTTGGAGTCAGCCAGTGCTGCTACCTGACGAATTGAAAAGTGGAGATTTTCGGCAAAACTGATAGAGATTGTAGGTAATAGAATTGTATAAACGAGAAATTTTTGTTTCTGAGTCTTACAAAATGATGTTTAATTGTCTATGTCAGCCCCTTGGTTTTGAAGAAGGAGGGAGGGATGATAGAGTCAGGAACATTTGAAAGATCACGGTGATTCTTTACCATCCCTGTATACTGGGTTATTTATGCATATTCGCTCTCTTAACCCAGTCGAATCTGTTTGCTCTCAGTTTCAGTTCTGTTCTCTACATCATTAAGTTTATATTCTAAAGTTTATTCATCCATATATTATACTCTCTCTCATTCACTCACTCACTCACTCACTCACTCACTCACTCACTCACTCACTCACTCACTCACTGTCACCACATGGTCTGACTGACTGACCGACCGACCCCACGACCGACCGAACGAACGACCGACCGACCGACTCACCCACCCACCCAAACAAGTCTGTTTTCATAGATCTATGACCTGAGATCTATAGATCTATGGACTGTCCGTTAGTTCATTTCTCCCTATTTCTCCTCCAGATAGCCAGCAACAATTACCTGAGATAGCAAATGACTCCTGTGCGTTTCTATCGCCTCAACAAAAGTATCCATGAAGGCGTTAATCTCGCCTTGAACTTTCTCTGACCTTTCCGTGACCTTGACCTTAAGGTCCATCAAGTTCGCTAGGTGGTCATCTACGGCTTCTATCCTGGGTATGACGGTCTTGATAAGTCTGTCCACATCTTCCATCTGATCCTGTAAGACAAATGTGTGCGTGAACAATAAAATCAGGTCACAACCAATGAAAGTTTGTGTGTGTGTGTGTGTGTGNAAATTCTGACTAATAAATTTAAGAGTTCTAATGTATTGGTATGTATATTTAAGAGTCATATATATTACATATATATATACAGTAATATATACTGTATATATATATAACATATATATATAGAGAGAGAGAGAGAGAGTAAAGAGAGTAAATTCTGACTAATAAATTTAAGAGTTCTAATGTATTGGTATGTATATTTAAGAGTCATATATATTACATATATATATACAGTAATATATACTGTATATATATATAACATATATATATAGAGAGAGAGAGAGAGAGTAAAGAGAGTAAATTCTGACTAATAAATTTAAGAGTTCTAATGTATTGGTATGTATATTTAAGAGTCATATATATATATATATATAGAGAGAGAGAGAGAGAGAGAAAGAGAGAGAGAGAGAGTGGGAGAAAGAGAGAGAGAGAGAGAGAGTAAATTCTGACTAATAAATTTTAGTTAAACAGAACTTTATTCGGGAGTGCGAGATATTTTCGGCTGAATGATAGCTCGATGTCAATCGCATCTATAAATTAGACCACCTCTTTTTTTCTCAATCATGGCGCTCTGCTTCCAGCACTAGGCCCGCAGCACCAGGCCCACAATCAAAATAGATATTGAGGTTTGAAAAAATGGCTAGAAAGTTTTTAAAAAGATGGAAAAAGGGAGAAAGCAGTGGCTAGAGATTTAACGAACTACAGAAGGTAAGCGTTTGGAGGATGGCCTGAAAGGGGTCAATTACTGTTAATTGCTCACTTCCTTTCCCCGCTCCTGTGGACGACGATCGCTGGAGATCACTCTCTCTCTCTCTCTCTCTCTCTCTCTCTCTCTCTCTCTCTCTCTCTCCCTCTCTCTCCCACTCCCTTCTCCTCTCTTGCATAACATGAACAACACATATGTCCATGCGAACAAAAAAAAAGCAATGATTCCCATTCTCACTCATCAAGCTTGAACATCACTTCACCTGAAACAGTTCCTGGGAAACCATCTGGCAAATGTGTTCTCTGTGAAGCAGCACCACGCAGTTCCGACACACGCTCTCTTCACACGTGATACAAAACATCTTCAGTTCCTCCTCCGGATGTTTCAGGCAAGACATGGGCCGAGTTCTGTCCACTCTGGTCTTCCTGGGTTGTTCTGTTAAACAGTATAATGGTATGTAGTAGGATCTTATGACGCTAAACCGAAAACATGCAAGCTGTGATCCTGATTCCTGGATTTACGAATTTGAATGCGGTCGACTCAGCGTAATTGCAATCCGGCTAATCGCAACTTTCACTTAATCTCAACATCTTTCAGATAAAAAATGCTACTTTTCCATAAAGAAAAATTACTGAATAATCGCAACTGCAATTTTTTTTTCCTCCATAAGCTTGAAATCATGAACTGATTTTCTTGAATTTGTGTCATGAATTGCACTGCATAATTCAGAAAGAACATATAACCGATATCATGGTAAAAGGACAGGTTCCGAGCATTTCCTGGTTACGAAAGAATGTGTCTTTGAGCCAGAAGTTTAACAAGGCTTCAAAGTTTGTATATCTTTCGTGATTCGGAGTTTCCACATTCACTAGCTAGACAAAGATTGGACTGTGCCGTCGGAACATTCATTTCGAGTTTCTTGTTTTCAATTACCTTAAAGGTTGGAAAACTGGTGGAACATAGTAAAATAAACATTGAAGTCCTGATGTGCTGTTTTTATCACATTATGAGGCTAACAGAGCGTATGAGTTCTGAATCTGTATCATAAAAGAAACAGTAAACAACGGCACATTCCTGCCTCTCTGTCCCACGACGTCTCTATCTATTTTCAGAAAATCTGTTGTATATTTCACTTCTACTTTCGCCTAGAGCTAGCGTTATTCTTCGTATGCACTTCGCGTAGTCACGTGACAAAATGGCTGCAGAGTGACATCATTATTCTGGTTCCTTGTTACTAACTTTCTAACAAAGTGGTGGGCGTCCTTCTCCGACGAAAGCAGTTGTAGTCATTTTTTTTTTTTCAAATTTGTCGTCGCTGTTCTGACATAGTGACGGAGATGACCATTTTGGGAGTACTGAGTTATTTACACCATGTGTATCCTAACCATGACTACTTTATTTTGTATAAACAATTTTGCATAATTCTAATTAAATTTTTAATTATAGCGATTGTGATTTTTGACGAACACCAGAAACTGACCAGATTTTGGTCAAAACATAGTGAAAAACTCTAGCTCCAGCTAAAAAGTAACCAGTTCGAGCTCCATGACTATGTTAGAACAGTGACGTTGTGTACAGATAAAAACTATAGTAATCAACTTTTTTATTTTTTAAATCACCTCTTTGTCTAAAACACCAGATTGCATAACTTCAACATTGTGCAAATACATCCTGCTTCTCTGAGACCACCGTTACACCACTGAGAATCCAGCTTGTGATGGGAGGTTTCTGACTAATTCTACTACATCTGCCTGTTCCATTTCTCTGTACTGATATTCTGTGGGGTTTTTTCTCTCTTAATGTATAATGCATAACGTATTAGCTTACAGTGACGAGTGCACCATGACCCCCCCCCCCTTCCAAG
>JAWQUT010000033.1:1921359-1947461 GCA_033807755.1 Ellobium chinense
AAATTGTGGATGACATGCTTTCCCAAGTACAATTTGAACATCACGGGAATTTAACCCATTGTCCTCAAAACTTGAGTCCATAAACATTTTATCACCCTGCTCCAGGCAAAATGAAGTGAGATGGCCAAAATGTATAAAGAAACATTTCCCTTTCTAGCTCACTCCTGTATGGCACACCATAAGATTCTGCACTTTCACTCCAGCATTTAGTTTTACTCACCGGAAATGCTTCCTTTTGACATATCCCCAAGACAAAGAAAAGTGCGTCCTTTTTGTGTAATCTGGTTAATCGCAACATTAGTGTCAGTCACTGGAACAATATACTTTATTTTTTACATAAAAGTCAAAGGAGGATCAAATTTCCTATTCCTCGCAACTTTTTCCATGCTCTCAAAAAGTGACGATTAAGCGAAGTCGACTGTATTTTCAAATGATTGCACTCTGGCTGGGTCATGAGGTTCCTGCGGATTGGAGGGTATCATGATGTAGCGTTTAGCTTATGTCTTCTTCCAGTACTGGTTAGACACTTCCTTCACCGTTTCTGGCACTTTTCAAGAGCTCCCGTAATAGACGGTTGCGCGTTTTGCACGCAGCATTGCAAAATCTAAGTTGAACATGGAACTTCGACAACTTTCGTCGGCAATATATCAGGAAATCAAGACACAGGAAATCAAGACACTCCTGCCCAGAGCTTGATTTGGGATTAGGGGCAGGATTAGGGTTAGAGTTAAGGAAGAACACTCTACCCTGAGATAGTCCCATAACACTATCATTGTCTAGGATCACTCTCATGTATGCTGTCTTATTTCAAATCCTGCCCCTTACCCTAAACCAAGTTCTAGGTAGGAGTTTCCTGGATTATTGCCCATGAAGAAAGTGAAACAATCAGATGAGCGCGGTGCTAGTGTCAGTCAACCTAAATTTGCTGTAAGTTAAGATTTAGGTTGCGCATGATTTTAAAGACATCATTATGGCGCTCTCTCAGGGGCCTACAGACAGTGATAGTTATAAGGGCAATGGTCAAACTCCGGAAGTGCGGCAAATTTAGTAAAGAAAAACGAGAAAAACCATACACCCGAATTTATGCTCGGTGATTGGCTAAGAGATAGTGTGCCGTGTGCTAATATAATCCTCTATTATGGCAGTAACCTGGAGTGTCATTCTGTATACAGTTGGTCATGAGCAAGACATGTAACATATACTCGTATATGATCTGGAACAGTGATGGAAACACAGCGGAACCTGTGGTCTTATACGAGTTAGTCTTTCCTTAGAGAATGTGTGCGAAAATGCCTGTGGAACTTCCATTGATTCCAGATACCGTCGTTTCTGAATTTCCTTTTGATGCCTTGTCTCTTATGATACTTAGATTTTGCCTATAGACTCTTCATTCTTCGCTTGAAATAATACGTACTGTGTGGTTTGTGGGTTGTTGTTTTTTTCATGAGGATCTATTATTTTCAAGGCGAGTTGAGGGTCACTCGTGAAAATTACTTCCTGCAACAAGAAAAAGGCGTCGTTCAAAATTGTCAAAGAGCTTATCATTAATGAAAATTTTGAGTAGGAGGCAGTAACCCTCAAGACAATAGCAAATGCTGTTGTTTCAAGTTACAGCCCTTCGTTGTTTGGACATTATTGATTAGAATATGTTTCTATATCAAAACGACAAAGACTTACCAAATATATTATATCGGCGGTCCTGCAATATCACTTTGGACTCGGAGTATTCTAAAATTATGCCACCGACATGAAAAAAAAAAACCGTCATGCGGGTTTCGCGAAGTATGAGATCCTCCAGAAAATCAGTTCCGGACCATTCATGGAAAATAGATCCTCAGCACAAAAAAATTAAAAAGTCATCACTTCTTTCCATGCTCCCACATACCTACTTACTAGTCCAGTCTACAGCGTTGCTCGGGAGAAAAGGTAACGTTACCTGTTTATCCTACCCTAATGGGAACTGTTTGGCAGGAGGAAAGGAATAACATCATATCAATACAATAATTTCATGACTCCCCTTACCTAAAAGTACGGTCAAGAATTTCGTTCCTCTTCTAGTGTCTGAGAGTCGGAGAGGTAGGCGGGAGGAAAAGAAAAATGTGCACGCTCTTTCAAAACATTCGTGTTGTCTATTTCTTGCACTATATTGTTTAACAAACACTAGGGTAATCAGGTGAGAGCTGGTGAGAAATATCTCACCCCTGGCTACTATCAACAACAACAACAAAAATGAAGCTCTTCAAGGCTAAAATCAGAAAGTATAATTGTCTCTCTCGAGCTTGCACATCGTCTGTCTCTCTCCCGCCCCCAAGCCTCCGCCGCCCATTTTCAGGCACCCAAAGTGAAATGAAATTCTTGATCGAGCTTTTAGCTGTAGGTATGAAGATGCCAATGTTTTCTTCACTGTTGGCTATATTAGGTTTTACACCTCTCATTAACTTATCCAGGGGTCCCATGCCACAATACTTTCCAAATATGTTGTTTTGCTCTTCTTCCAGATTTTGACACTAAGAAAAATGCTCCTCAACCACTTAGATTTTGAGAACTTATGCAGTGAGGCAGACAACCTAACATTTTAGGCCTTTTCACTCAGGAAACAGGATAACCTTACCCACCTAGCAACAACCACAAATTTTATACNCATTTTCAGGCACCCAAAGTGAAATGAAATTCTTGATCGAGCTTTTAGCTGTAGGTATGAAGATGCCAATGTTTTCTTCACTGTTGGCTATATTAGGTTTTACACCTCTCATTACCTTATCCAGGGGTCCCATGCCAAAATACTTTCCAAACAAGTTTTGCTCTTCTTCCAGATTCTGACACGAAGAAAAATGCCCCTAAACCAATTAGTCTAGATTTTGAGAACTTAGGCAGTAAATCAGGCTACCTAATATTTTAGGTCTTTTTACTCACTAAACAGGGTAAACTTACCCACCTAGCAACAACCACAGAGTTTATACTTGAGGGGCTAAACCTTACCTATTCTGAGTCTACACATATATTTGCACCTACCTATCTCAGCCTTTGAAATTCAGATCCAACCCCCTATCCCCCCTCCCCATGGCCATTTTCTGATTTAAAGGGACTATTTAAAAGTGCATATTTTTATGCCAGGTGCTATGGGCATCTTCATACTTGTATAGAGTCACAAACGTATAATATTGATGTGAGATTACTTTTTTTTTCTATTACACAGTTCTTCTTATGTTAGAAAAAAAAGTAGCAAGGAAATAAAAATAACGTCACTTGTTTTCCTTTTTATCTCTTTTGTGCTTCGGTAAAAAAGTAACGTTATTTTTCTTTTAAAACAAAAATACGTTGTGTAGACATCTATTGTTAAAAAAAAAAATCAGACTTGAGAAGAAAGGGGAAGCAACTGTATTATTCCTCACACTGCTTCTGTTACCGCGAAGGAACTGAAAATAGTTGTACTTGCCACAACGATATCACAATTAAAATCTTGTGTAGGCCTAGCACTTGTGCGAAGTTGATTTTGTTGTCAAGGGCAGGCACTCTGCTAAATTAAGAGATATTCACTTTTTAATCGATTGCGTACCTTAGATTATGAATATGGCTCCATCTCGAAAACAACGAAACGAAATCACTACGATGCCGTGTGTACACAACATTTGCTACGTCATCAAATCGCGTGTCGATAGTGGAAACAAAGCTGCAGAAGGGAGCATTTTCGATCGTCTGATTCAGTGTTTCGTCATCATATTGCATTTAGGACACGGCCTTTGGAAGAATTTTTTGCAGACAACATTTTGAGCTGTAAGTACATTTAAATGCATGTTTTTGTACATTTGAATAGTGTTGTATCTGTCATGCTCATGTTTTGGCTTTGTTGATACTATCGATACTTTTTCGGAAATAATGTAATTCCGGAATCAGTGAAATTATCTCTAACATGTTATGTAGTGTCTATGTATGACTGTTATTCGGCATTCTTGGGAGGATCCTACTGACAGTTTGTCATGCTGTTGTCGGTAAGTGAATGTATAAAGTTAACGTTTTGAATGAACAAGATGCAGAGATAGAGGCATTATAATAGAGGGACAAGACATGACATGGGTCATGACTAACACTACTTATACTAACAGCATAACTCAACCCCAGAGCCAGAGAAGAATATGCACCAGAGTAGCGTTTAAACAGGATGGCTGTCTCCAAGCACAGGCCTGTTCTTGTTTCACTACAGCTAATTCAGTCATAGATTAAAGCCACAAAATTGGTCCAATTCCTGTGCTGTTAGTTACATACTTGCAGTGAACATTTCCAGTCAGCAACTAGTCATGCTCACCGCTATATAAATTCACTTACTTTGTTTATTTAGGACTACCCTCTGACTGGTACACTTGTGTCAAGGGGCGTTAGGATTAGCCTCCTCTCCCCCCCTCCTTCCCCCCCCCCCACCTTGACTCAAGACTGATACTTTTGTCTCAGTGGGCATTAAGTATAATCAGGTCTCTGCTTTGTCTGATATCTTGCCTTGTTCCAGGATATAAGGATAAGGACTCACCTCAGTTAATAGTCCTATCTTAATGGGCCTTTAAGTTAGGGATCCTTCCTCAACTGATACTCCTGTCTCAATGGGCTTTAGGATTAGGCCATAGGGGCAATAGGGTTAGGGCTATTGGGGCAATTAGTAGGCCAGGTTCATGCAAAAGATTATCTTGAACCTTAGATTAAGGTCATTATTTTCAAGACATAACTCACTGTCATCTTATCTGGTGATGTATTTGATGCTTTTAAAGATTTAATGCGGCTAATGTCTGTAATATTTTGTCAACATTTCTCAGCAAACTGCGCCCTGTTGCAGTGAGAATGTTCACTAAAAAAGTACTTAGACTAGAGAAGGGACAGTTTTATTAGTCATTGTTACATCATTCACATAGCTGGTTATTTACACATTCAGTTAGTGAATGCTGAGGCCATTTGTAAATTTCAAACAAGTGAACAGCTGGAAAGTGTGGTAGGGTCATTGGTGGACATTAGGCTTAGGCATGGTATTAATTAGGCAACAATAAATCAGACAGTTAGGATGTAAGGATAACTGCTCTGTGAAGAAGGCATCCCCGTGATGGAATGGATAGCAAGTTGTCCTGCAAGCTAAAGGTCTGGCTTTGATTCCTGGCACAAACAAAAATTTTTCTAGTGTAAGATGACTTTCACACCTTTCAGCCGTTTTTCAAAACTGATATTTCACAGTGATGTAGAAAATTCCCTGCTGGCAAACTTTCAAGATAATATTTAGCAGAACTAACATTTCCTCCTTCGAGTATTTCATGTTTTTAAATGCCTGATCGCACAAATAAAACTTTTACTCTACACAGAAGAAAAAGTGGGCCAGGAAATTATGCTGATGTATCCTTTCCAGGGAAAGTAAAATAAGAAACATGCTTAGCTACTAGACTGCACTTAACATGTGAAGTATGATAGGTTTAAGATAAGCTCTTTGGCTGTTGTGACAAATGCATGCTGTATCTGAAGCTGATGTAAGCAAGCATAATACCATGTTTTAATAGACAGCCTGATCTATAGCAGGAGCTATATTTAGCTCACCTATTGATCAATGATTAAGCCACTGCTTGAACAAATTATCAGTATGGCCTCCCTGTTCACTATCTTGGCTGGCAAGCCGTAAATGAATGCAAGCTATTAATAGATTTCAAGTACTAATTTATTTACATGGTGGTAGTATTGATGTGGCAAGAATATTGTAGATTCTAGTGTGTGCAGTGTTACCATAGGATTGCAAGGTCCCATTTCTCTTCAAAAGAATAGGTTAGAGGAATGTAGAGTAATGAGGAGGGAAAAGGGAAAGGAGAGGTGAAAAAAAAAAGGTAATATGGAGTACAAATAAAAAATGGAGGTTAGTAAAGCACAAAGGAGCTGAACAACTGAGCTATTGAGGTGATGAGGAGGGGGGGGGGAGGAGAGAGGTTGAATGGCTGAGAGGCAAATCAAAATTGTTTAAATGAACAGTTCATATAGATGAGTAAGAATACAGCAGAGGCAGAAATACTTTTTTTTTCTTTTTTGGATAGAATGATCATATATTAAAGAAAAAAAGAAATGTATGAGAGAAATAGGGGCTGAGACAATAAATGAGAAGAGAGATTAAGGAAAGGGGCAATTACAGCATACCGGATGTTCCAGTTGGAGATAGTTTTAAACATTTCCAGGGCTATTTCATGCCAATTTCTCAACCTGTCGACCACTTGTTTATCTTTAGAGAAAAGGGGATGGCATCCTCTTTGAGTTTTAAACTTTTTTTTGGTGCAGAAAGTAAAAAGAAAATATTACACATTGTTAAAGTAAGCATAATGGATGTTATTGTAATGGATATGGACACTGATCTTAAGGGTACATAGCACAGTGCCAGATATCTGTGAATCTTTGTATGTGAACATAAACGCTGAAGATAGTAAAAAAATTAATCAAGGATCCCAAATCAGTTAGAAAAGGAAAATGTGAAACTCTCACAAACTTTGTGACCAGTTACATGAAACATAGTGTAACGGACATCATAATGGCATTTCATGTTTTGTCCATCCAAGAGTCCGGTTGATTTTTGGCAGTATGGCTTTACATAGCTGACAATAAATATGTTTTTATGACTTACAGATAAAAGACAAAGATAAGAATAATGGGATAGTATAGTGGAAAATGTCATTCTTAAGCCTTTGTAAGCTTGACCTGCAACCCACTGCCCAGTGTTTTCTTCTGTTCATATGACTTGGGGGGAGGGTGGGACATTCCTGACTTGTCATAAATTTGAAGGGGGATTTGTAAATTTTCAGAGGGATTTTAGGTTTTTCTCAAGTAATGCAAACTTTGGAGTGCAGGAAAGAAGGGAAGATAATATAGTGCGCATTTATTTGAAATTGAAGGGCTAAATCACAGGATTGCCTTTTCTGGAGAAAACACTGCCTTTACCCACAACAAGCATGTACACCATCTTTTACCCAATTTTTTCCATTGATTTATGTTTTGTCAGTTGGAGACCAACCTACTAGTAAACTTAAACAATCAAATATATTTTATCAACTTTCTCTGGCAGAAAAGTATTTGCTCCTGTGGGTCATTCAGGATATTTGCATGGAATGACCCTTGGATAAACTCACAACACACACTCCCATTATTTAGATGTGTTGTACTGGCTATTTAACTTCCTTTACCAAGATAAAGGCGCAGTAGACAAATTCTACTTAAGATGTTTTATGAGAATGTTTAGCTCCTGCGAAAATTGAGGTCTTTAGCAAGCTGTGCTCCTTCAGCAGACTCAGAAACATTGTAGTTTGAGAACGCACTTTTAACTGACATAAAAGTTGAACTAGTTCCTATTTTGGGATAATAGAAAGCGGTGAGCACTCTTGTGAGTTTATTTCTCTCCCTTAAAGTGATGAAAAGCTCTTTCCTATTTCCTCCATAAATATCTTCTCCTTTCTCTCCCTATACTGTAAATCTTCTCTCTGTATCCGTTCCATGCTTACATCTGAAATGTTTATGCACTTTCCACCTGCATTTCTGTGGTGGATTTCTTCTGATAACAGAGTGAGAGAAAGGTGTATCCCGACTGTGGAATTTGTGTCACTGACATTGTCATGGGAATAATAGTTTGAAGTTGCGTGAGCAAGCATAGTCCTGGATGAGAGACTTATAAACCGCATTATTATTTATTTTATTATTTATTAATTCTGAATTGACTTCTGACCACTCTTGTTTTCTCGTCATGGTCACTTTTCTTTATACATGCAAAATTAAGACCTATTTTTTGTTGGGGGGGGGGTGTAAGGATGGGGAGGGGGCCATCGTTTTGTTATACTTTGCCTATGTTTTACCAGTAGTATCTCATTATTATCAGTTTACCTACAAAGTTATTCTGTAACCTTCTTTAATATCAGCTTGTGTACGTAATAATGGACCATTCTTAATTAGTCAGCTTCAACAAAGCGCACCTCCGGTTTAAGCAAAGGTAAGTAGTAAATGATTGTGGATCAAATCTCTCTTGCCCAAAGTTTAAAAAATGCGTCAGCCAGTAGAAATGAGTGCAACGGAGCACGCCGACCAGTCATGTTTTTCTAACAATGGAAACAGTGGAAAGCGGAAGTAATGATTTCTGGAGTTGTGGATTGCGATGCCGGGATGATCGTTTCATGATCTACTGAAAATGGTCTAAGGGTGGAGCCATCAAGATGAACTAGATAACATAGGACACTTGCCCTGCCTTGAGTACATTCAGTACAGTGCCAAGACATGGTGGCGCCTAAGTCTTGAAATAAGTTTCAAGATCAAACAGCAGAGGGCTGTAATGCTGGAAATGACGCTACCACAGTGAAGAGCTAGATGTGCCTACCGCGTAATTATCATTTCCTCCGCTGCAACTCCTTTTTTGGTTTTTTTTCGTTTTTTGTTTTCTCGAAGACATGACTGTTTTGTCCCGGAAATGAAGACTTAAGATTTGACGGAAGTCTTGATAAAAGAGGCACATTTCCTTCAAACTAAACCCGGCTCGAGTCAAAAACTTCATAGCCACTTGTCATTTGTCATGACTTTCATCTCAGGCTAGCTATGCCAGCACTTCTGATATGGACATTTCATGGAATGAAGAAGGCACCTTCATGTTGTGCGGCTGCGACGAAGTTTGTTGGCTTTGGTTTGAAATCTTACCTAGGTCTGGATGTAGTTCAGTTGAACCAGTCACAAGAACTCGGGTCATCGATGTTACGAGTTTGTTTACGGTCGTAGAAAAGATTTGTACCATTAGAGATACACTGAGGGTATTATTTTAACTGTCCGTGAAGAGTGAGACCCTGGTTTGTCGGATGGTCACTGGATTGAGTTTGAATGCACTGTGCATCTAGTATTCCCTTAAGGTAAAGCGTGGTCTCAGAATTTTGCATCAGCAATCCTCTAAAATTTTATCGATCGTGTGTATGGTTTGTTTGCCCTTTCAGACGCGTCTAGTTCTGTTTTCTTGTCGTTGGTTTGGTTTTGCAAAGGTCGTTTAGGATTTAGAGCCGATTCGTTGACTCTCTTTCTCGCAGTTTAGGCATTAGTTCTCATAGAGGAGTTCATTGTTGCAATGTGTAGGCTTAACTGAGATAAGCTGGCATGAGGAAAGGAAATTTGATACTGCGCTTTTACACCCCATCCACTCTCCGTGTGGAATTCTCCAAATTTCATTATGTAACCCTCAGTCATCGTCCGCTGGGTTTTTTTTTTCTTTCTGGAGAGGAGATGGTGTTGGGATGCTTGAGTGGTCCAAATTGCCTCCCCTTTCTAATTGGGTTATCGATCGTTTTCTGTTTAGGTTGAGGGAACAAAGAACTTCAATTGTACCTTGAGGGGAGACACAGTAAGGAGAGATAGAAGGAATGGTGATAGAAAGAGAAAGACACATAGAGAAAGAGAGCTGGGTCCAAAAAAAAAAATGTGATGTGAAAAGGGAAATGAATGAAAGAATACGAAAGGGCGAATTTCGTTACCCAGTCTTTGCGTGTCATGGTTGTCTTGAGCAAGGACGTGTGGGCGCGAAATTCGATATCCGATTCTCCTATGACTCTCTGTTCTTTGACATATTTTCTCCCAAGGCGAAACTTCGGAATTTGCAGCCTGATCTCACACGCCTTGAATCACTCAGTGCCAGTATTAATTTGTAGATATACTGTATCATTTTGAGTGCAGAAGCATCGTTTCTATTTCTGGATTACAAGTTTGTAGAATTACTTATGACTTGATTTGGACCCGAACATAGAGAAGAGTGTGATGTAAACAAATTACAAGAAAAAGATTATGCGCATTTCTATGCCTTTCTGATCGAACGAGGCCTGGATGTCTTACGTAATATCAGGAAGAGTCGAACTTCTATTCTTTGGAGTTCGAGGTTATTGAGTTTGCGGAAATGTCGATTCCATACGTTTACGATAGTGTAACCCCGACAGGTAGGTCTGTCCGAAGAAACTATGACACTATTGTCACCACCAAGCACCATCTTCCTCGTTTCATTACATCTGCATTATCTGCCCGCAGACACACACCCATATTATTTTTTTCACCATGTTTTCCTCAGCAAATCGGTACCACCCTCCTAGCTCATCCTTCTGTATATATCCTTTAAATCTAGGCATAGTTCAGATACCTTTCATCCTGTATTTAATCTGTTTTGCCATAAACTACATTACCCCTCAGCCTAATCATCTGCCGCTAGACGCGGGCCAAGAAATGAGAATAAATCTCATTGAGAAATAGACCCACGTCTAATTTATTTCAAGTCTATCTTTAAACCCGGCGTTGCTATTCTGGTGATCTCCCTTGCTGCACGTTTCTAAATATAGCCCTGGCAAGTGCGGCTGTGGTGTCTGCTATCAGCTTATATTTTGACGGATGACGGAAGCTGTGGAGGTTAGTTTTTCTGTTATTTCTACCCGTGGAAGATTACGCCAAATGGAAGAGACAGTCGGAAGATTGTGGGAGAGAATCGAAGGCATATAAAAGTGTCTGTGACGAGTTTGTTCCCTTGCGTGAGTCTCCATCATGCAGGTGCCCCTCAGTCTTTGGCGTGGAGTGTTTCATGTGATGAAATGCCAGTCACTGTAAGGTAGATAAAGGGGCCATGGGGCTGAGGGACTAAGTGTCACCGTCACTCCACATACTGTGTCCCTGCTGCTTTTTATTACTGATAAACACTATAGGACATAGGACCTAGGACCTATTATAAAACCTACATTTGTGATGAAGTGGTACGTGGCCGTACGCATAATCCATCCGTTCATTAACGTACTGCATTAACCACTACTAATGGTAGTGTTTATATACCATAGTGTAGTGTGTAAGCGTGTAGAGTTTATACAGCGCGTTGACTAATGTAAGAATTATGCATACAGCCACTATTTCCCAGTTTCATATTTTCTGTATCAGTTTTACACGCCAACTCAAACACTTCATCAACCTGAAATAATGACTGATCCATTGGTATGTGATATTGTGAGCTTCTGTTCATATATCGTCACAGACAGTACGAATTCCTACCCTTGACCACCCACTCCCTCCTTTACATAATCACATTTTAAAGCAACCACTGTGCCCCTTTATATGCACAGTCCATTAATATTCCTTTGCTACGCCTCTGCCAATCAGAAGGCGTTTAGACTTGGGAAAGTGTACATGTACATGTATCATACATGTATCAAAACTATGGGCACGTATTTATGTAACGTCTCTGCATTTTATTAGTGTCGCCTACAACCATGAAATGTGACATGCCACCATTTTAATCAATGCCGAGTTGCGTGGCGGTCTTAGGTTTTCTATTTAAAAGGGAACTATAAGTTTAAAAACTAATTCCTCTTCGCTAGCTGCGTTTAAACGCCATTTGTTGTAAGAATTTACCGGAGCAAAAGTTGCGCTGCATCTCTTGGACAAAGTTCACGGGTCAAGGATCGCATCACGCTCTGTTAATAAGAGAAGGCCTAATAGTATGCCTTGTATCAGAAATTCGCTGATTAGGCATGGCAAGACCATGCAGAGAATGGGTGTTGTTCCTGATATAATATATCATGATTGGGGGTTGACATCTGGAACAGCAGTCGCTGTCACTAATCTTCCAGAGCTGAGATATCCTGCTGCATTGTGTGTACTGTATATTAGGAGTTATCAAACATAAACGACATGAATCTGGCAACCAACGGGGTGACCAACAGGTAGAGGGCTTGCCTCGGGATGCGAAAAGTCTCGAGTTCAAATCCTGTAAGGGGCGGATTTCTTCTTAGTTTTTTTTTGTTTTTGAGGGNGGGGGGGGGGGGTGTTCGCAAGGCATTCTTCTGTCGGTGGCCCAATGGGATTTCAGGCCTCACCTCTGATTAATGTAGCCATAACTGTTACTGAAAAGGGACGTAAATATTTTACTCAGAACAATGCCTGTTTTAAAAATACTCCATTGCAGCATCTTTGTCAGTCATAATGAGTTCATTTTTATGAAGATTCTGATGATACACGTATATCACGATCTGGAGTTGGCAGCAGGAACTGCAGTCGCTGCCAGGAATCTGTTGCATTGTGTATACTGTACACACTCACATGATATTAGTTAGGAAACCCGTGCGGTGACCGAGAGGTAAAGCGCTTGCCTCTGAATGCGGAAGATTGCAGGTTCCAATCCTGTCAGCGGCGGGTTTCCGCATGGGTTATTTTTTGGCGGTATTTGAAAGGCACCCACCTATCGGTGGGCCAAGGGCATTTCATGCCTCGCCTCTTATTATTTAGCCAAAGCTGTACTTATTAGGGACGTAAAAATCTTACTCAAAGCAATGCCTATTACAAAAATAGTCCATTCGAACACCTCTGCCAACCACAAGAAGTTCATTTTTGTGAAGATTTTACATGTATATCGCGATCTGGAGTTGGCCGCAGGAACTACAGCTGCTGCCAGGCACATGTTAGATCTGAAACAGCCTGCCTTATTGTGCTGTACAGCACATTGATAGTTATCAAACATATCATTATGACGTGAGTTTGGCAGCGGTGTGGTGGCCGAGGGGTGGAGCGCTTGCCTCTGGATGCGAAAGATCGCAATTCGAATCCTGTCAGCGGCGGGGTTTCTTATGATTAATTTTCGTGATGTCTGTCAGTGGCCTAAGGGGAAACTTCTGATTTATGTAGTTATAACTGTACCGAAAAGGGTTCGTAAAAAAAATCTTACTCAGAACATTGCCCGTCACAAAAATATTCCATTCCAACACCTCTGCCAGCCACAACTTTTTTTGTGAAGATAATACATGTATATCACGAGCTGGAGTTGTATATCTGGAGTTGGCAACAGAAACAACAGTCGCTGCCAGGAAGATACTACAGCTGAAATTAAGCCGTTGTGCTGTATGTTTGTTAAGGGTTATCAAATATTACTGGACGTGAATGTGTGAGGGCAGAGGGCCGTTTCGACGAGACATTGTTTGCCGCAAAAACAATAGTAAGATTTCAAGGAAATAAGTAGGACCCCAAGAAAATAGGTAGAACCTCAAGAAAGTTGGTAGAACCTCAAAAAATAGGTAGAACCTCAAGAAGGTTGATAGAACCTCAAAAAGTAGGTAGAACCTCAAGAAAGTAGTTAGAACCTCAAGAAAGTAGGTAGAACCTCAAAAAAAAAAATAGGTAGGACATCAGGAAAGTAGGGAGGACTTCAGGAAAGTAGGTAGGACGTCAGGAAAGTAGGTAGGACTTCAAGAAAGTAGGTAGGACTTCAAGAAAATAGGTAGAACCTCAAGAAAGTTGGTAGGACCTCAGGAAAGTAGGTAGGACTTCAGGAAAGTAGGTAGGACCTCAAGAAAGTAAGTAGGGCTTCAGGAAAGTAGGTAGGACTTCAGGAAAGTAGGTAGGACCGCAAGAAAGTTGGTGGAACCTCAAGAAAGTTGGTAAAACCTCAAGAAAGTTGGTAGAACCTCAAGAAAGTAGGTAGGACTTCAGGAAAGTAGATAGGACCGCAGGAAAGTAAGTAGAACTTCAAGAAGTAGTTTGGACCTCAAGAAAACGAAACTCAGAAGATGGGCAAGATTTCGAGTTCTGAGACGTTGGAGTCCATTAGTAAAATTTGGGATAAGAGATACTGGACCGGGACATAAAGAAAACACTTAATAACAACTAGTATGCGTTATGATTTTCGAAATCGAGGGGTGGAATATTGTAATGTGAGACAAAATATTGCCCGATTAACGACCGAACATCGCGGTATCAGTTACGGTGTTACCTTTTCTGTGCACCTCCGGCAAACACTGCTGGCAAAAAAAAAAAATTCTCAAAAAAAAGTCAAGGGAAATTTGTTCATTTTTTGGTAAATAAAACTGCGAGTATTATTATCCTCGGGAAAAATGCACTCACTCTTCCAGGAAAATAAAACACAAGGTCCAGGGATCTTGTTTTCCACGGGGGAAAATTCTTCCCTTCTTGTTGTATTAGGAACAACTTCGCTGTTTAAGATAGAAAGGCTTTTATGCAGAAGAAACCAGATACTATTGAAAAAAAAAAGAAAGACAAAAGATTTCAGTGTGCTTTTTTTTTTTTTTGTCGGAGAGTGGTTTTTGCTGCTTACACCGCTTTCTGAAGTTGGTGTCACCTCCTCGAGAATACTGAGTCTCTGTTCGTATTTTTGTCATTCCCAACTCATCATTGTCAAAGGCTTGGCAAGTTCATGTGATTTTAGAAGGCAACGTGAAAACTGAAAGACGAAGGGAAGTACCAAAACGACGGTGAGAAAGGGATATTATATACAAGAGACATGACCCAGTCCATAAAGTTGGTAGAACTTATTTTATTGTGAAAAGTTGGTTCTGTAGCTCTCGGATATTGGCCTTTGGTCCAAGAGGCATGCACTTGCTATCTTCACTTCATGTTAAAGAGGTAGCCACTGCCAGGAACACGTGAAAAGCTTTTCGTTCTATCCGTGGCAGCTTATTTTTATTATGGGTTGCACATATCATGTTCACGACACTAATTTTCAGTTCACTGTTCATTTGCACCAAGCAGATTAGGTTTAAAGTGACCTTTAGTTTGCCTCACTGTGCCTAGAATTTGATCCATGTTTTATAAAGTGAAATCAGGAATACCTTACAATAGCGTTACGCTCGTCATTCATTGTTTCTAACATAGTTGTCATGTCCCCGTAGGGAAGATTAATTTTTTGGGCTCATTGTAAAGGCGCATGAACATAATAGGGGCATGGAGGATTAGCACAGAACAGGGAGCAAACTGTCATAGATGCAGGACCCAGAAGGACATGGAGTTGAATAACCTCTTCTTTGTCCTTTTCTTCACTCAGCCTGATCCATCCACACCATCATCATTATCCTCATCGTCCTCAGGAAAAACGGCATTCTTTCACACAACACTCTTCAGCGTTGTGAAACATGCACCACATCTGGCGTCCAAGAATAAAGCTAATGAAAGGTGGTCTTTGTAGATCTATTTGTTTACAGGAAAGGAGAGAAATATTATGATGGAGGCTAGAATGTTTACAGTTTAACAGAAAGGGGAATCACGTAATTCTATGAACGCTTTGATTGTTTATATTTGTCTTGAAGATGGGAGTAATGTATTTATATGAAAGCCGTAGTGTTTACTTTCATGAAAAGAACACTAAAGTACATTCAACCCAGCTTGATCGCTAAATTCCCTTTTTTTTTCTTTTTTTTTTTAATTTGGAGCAACTTTTTTTCCCCCAAAATAATAGGCCCAAATTGGAGCCAAATATGCCAAATTACCACATCATTTCCGTCCAGGGTTGCAAACATATGATAAAAATTAATAACGAGCTAACTCTGTTCTTTGTGGCATAATACCACTCTGAAGCTTGGCAGCACAGGTCCTGTTGTATGTCAATAAAATAAAACAACTAGCGTACGAGAGAAGCCCTAAACAAGCCTAAGCAAAAGCTCACTGTACTATCTGCCATACGCTTTGTGTACTTTTGATGTAACCACGAGAGGGTTTTCCATTGGTGAGGTAGGAAGGATCACGGACAACAACGAGAGATGGTTTCTGTACCCAGACAACTCCGAAAAGTCTTTGCACTTGGAACTTGGAACATGAGCTGTGATGTTGCCTTATAGACATAAGAGGTTTGCACCTCGTGCCGCGTCTTCGCTAAATGGAACTGAGTTCGAGATTGTCTTGTCTGGTAAACAAGAAGGTACAGTACTGTACTCTTAGTGTGGATCAGGCACACATTCTCAACTTCTCTATCATTCATGGGCATAGCTGCAGTAGTGTACGGGGAGAGAGGCGACTTGGTGGTTGTTGAGGAAAGGGGACGTTCATGTTGTGACGTTGTAAAGTAAAGGAGAGTTGCACCATAGTCTTTTCAAACATCTGTTGACATATCGATTATGTGACACCAAACTAACCCCATGAGATAGGCTAATAAAGGAGGCCAAAGGTCAGATTAAAAGGGGATAAAAGGAGAGTCCTTAGCGTGGTTGAGAACAGTTTGCTTTGGTGCATTGCTGTGTTTTACATTTCCCTAACGATGTTGGAAGGGAGGGGGTGGGGGGTAATTTTCAAAGCAGTAATAACGTGTTACAAAACTGCAAATTTGAAATAATATTCAGTAAAACGTCACAAAACGGGCGATATCAGTAATATCGATCCATCGCCATGTGGGCTCTAGTCCTTCGATTCAGTCCCATGTGATGTACTGGTTTCATTTAGCTGGTATCGTAGGTCGTGAAGAGTGTTCAAGACATCAGATCCTGGAGGAGCAGTAAAGCCCTGATGTCATTGAGGGCTGGACATTCAAATAGAAGATGCTCAACTCTCTAGAAGGTGCCGGTACACAATTGGTACATTGGGTTGTGGGGGGAGAGGGGTGGAGAGCGTTGAAGTTGTACCCTGTTAAGTTGCTTGTTTAGGCAACAACATCAATCAACTCGACTTTTGAAATTGAGAGTAACGTTGAGGGTCGTTATACATTGAGAGTAGCCTGCTGGCTATCGATTTCGACCAGGGCATAACCTTACCCATCATGTGTGAGAGACAGATGGGACCCAGTGAGTGGAGCACATACAGGCTTCATCCTTACCAACTGTCCTGCGTCCCCTCTCCTTCCCAGATTATTAGTTTTAAGTTTTTTCAGGCACCTGTTCTAACAAGGTTGTCAGATTGAGCAGGAAGGGAAAAAGAAACAGGTGGAAAGGAGTGAAAATATGTGAGGGACTTCCTTTTCCTTTTCGCGGAGGTTGTTCCCTTTTTTTTTTTTTTTAAACTTCCTCTTTTTCTTAGTTGTTAGATTCTGTCTGCAGAATTTCTGTCAGGTAGGTTGTCAGCCAGTCATCGCCTGACGATTCTTCACGCGGGCAAGTGCACTGGGCACTTTGTTCAACTAGAAACGCTATCTTTTCTGGAAGTTCGTTTACAAATTACGGAAACAGGTAGATTTTCTGGATCGGCTGCGGGTTTTGATGTACAGTTTTTTGCCATTGTTTATAGGCAGTTGGGGGAGGGGGATATTTTACTGGGTTGAAAGTGGCAGTAGATAGTGTTGGGCTTGCACATAGAAATCCGCTGTTAGCCGAGAGTGCAAGAACACTTGATATATTCACAGTTAGTTTTGGCAGAACTTATTGTTTCACATCAACACAGACCGATTTCAACACTCAGCCTTGGCTGATTTTTTTTTTTTTTAGAGAAGCAAAAGCGATTGTCTCGAATCATGAGAAAATGTTTTGGCTAGTACTAGCAGGAGATGTGAAGGGCAGAATTGTCTGCGGTGTAGCAGAAACTTGTTTTCATCCCGCGGACACCGTTTTCATTTGGCACAAAGTCGACTAGGGTTGAACGAACGGAACTGTTCTATTTGAGAAGACGCTGTTTTTAATATGTTAAGAGCTATTCCCATATACAGCAGGAATGTGAACTACGAGAATCGTTTTTCTTAGCCTCTTCTGCACAGTTCTGTTCTGCCCGACACACATCTTGCCTGAAATGTCCATGGCAGATTTAGTCTTCGTTGCATCAAGAAACCTGTTTCGAAGATGCATGAGGTGGATGCATCGGTCTTGTGCAGCAATGCCTTGGCTGAAAAGGTCGCGGTAAGGGGGAGGATAATATCTCTTGGGCAAGCACCGCCATAGTGTTCCAGGTTTGCTCTCTCTGACACAGTGAATAGGCAACCCGTAGGCTAATAGAAGCTCTTTCTGGGTAAAAACACCCTGATCAAATGATGTAGGTCGGCGTCGCGTTTTGAGCCGAAAGACAACGTGTGGTTCTCCTCATAGGTGTCAGAGCCCGGGAAGCGGTGGCACGTTTGCTTCTTTGGCAGATCATCCTTTGAGTGCTTCCCTTCACGAGTCTCAAATCAGTCTCCTAACCACATAATGAATGATTGCTTTACCTTTTCGGTAAAGAGGAACACTCGTGGAAAGCATGTCTTTTGTCGTTTTCCTAAAATGGTAAGACTTAATAGTTTAAGTTTGGTACTCAATTCATCCCTCCAGTTACCTTATCAGTGAAGAACATTCGTTTCGTGATACATATTATACAGTACATGTAAATGTATTTGAGACCTTGTTTGCAAAATGTCGCTTGGATGCAACATCCTGATAAATGCCACCTGTTTTAATGAAGAAGGCATTCTGCACCAGCTGGAGTAGTTGTGAAAGTATCAGTCCAGATGACCGACGGGTTTTGCCAAGTTCTACGAGCACTCATAGACTTGAAGCCGCCGAAGGAGAGAATTTTTTTTTTCCGTTTTTGAGGGAGAGGGGTGGAAGCAAAGGATTGCAGTTCATCAAGGTGTTGTACGAGATAGTGGGTGAAA
The DNA here is from genome assembly GCA_033807755.1 of Ellobium chinense. Classification (NCBI taxonomy): domain Eukaryota; kingdom Metazoa; phylum Mollusca; class Gastropoda; order Ellobiida; family Ellobiidae; genus Ellobium; species Ellobium chinense. The sequence continues at coordinate 1,939,670 of JAWQUT010000033.1, forward strand.
ACTTGCTTTGTCTGGGGTTTCTGGTGTAGACTGCTGGAATAATAGAAAGGCGTTTAAGAGAGCATTCACGGAAGATTTGGGGGCGGGGGACAGGGAGGAGGATAAGGGGGGTGTGCTGGTGTGGTGTGGTAAGTTTATTGCAATGCACAGGTGAGGGCATTTTCCAGGCAGAAGTAAACGGTTTACCTATATTTACCTACGGATGAGTTAGCCTGCATGCGGTCTAACCACCCCTCCTCACCCCATCTCCTCGCTTTGGGTTTGTGTGTGAGCGTACTTACGTGTGTGTATGAGTGTGAGCTTGCGTGCGCGTGTGTGGTTGATGCGGGGGTGAGCTCATGATTTGAACATCAAGGAAGAAGGAAGAAAGAGAAAAGGAAGTGGGGAGGAGTGAGAGAAAGGAGGGTGGGTGGGCGTGCTGTCAGCCTCAGCGGTGCGTTTGTGAATTCAGGTATGGAGGGGTACTCACAGCCAGGCACAGCAGCTGGGCTAAGATCTTCAAGTCACGGGCTAACCCTGAGGCAGCAGTGATTTGTGGTGGATTGTGAGTGAATTCTCTGCTCCTTCAGTTCGGGTGGAAGCTCGGGTGGAGGGAGGAGGTGTTTTTCGAAAGAGAACTCGTGGTGCTGTGCTCTCAATTGTACGTTAAGTAAACTCTTTTTTTTACTGTGTGTGTGTATGTTCGTTGCGTGGAGCGTTTTTTAATTTTGTTTTGCTTTAGGTTTGCCTTTAAAAGCGTGTGTCTTCAAAAACAGATTGCTCTTTCGTAACAACGTTCCTCGAGCGATTTTACAAACACATTGGGATGGTCTATTACTGTGTTAAGTCGTTGTGTAAAAGGCAAGGTTTTCAGCTCTAGCCGAAGACGTGTAGACTTCAAAGAGTAGCTTTGTAAAGAAAGTAAGAAGGTTTGATCAGCTAATATAATGTGATGGACTTTCATTGTTTTTCTTTGGTGTTAGATTATAGATTTTCACATAAACAATCGCCTTTTCTCTCTTATCAAGGGACTTCCCTTGTAGATCGTTGTTCCGCCAGAGGACACTGGACATGGTCCTAGCCTAGCTTTTAGGTGTGACAAAGGCATTGTCTCCACAAACTAAGAGGATAGTTCTGGATCAAGAAAATTATGCAATGTCCCTCGTAAAGCAAGAGATGTGTATGCTAACAGAATCTAATGGTAATGGATTATGTGCCAGGTATCTGTAGTGTTAATGAAATCATATACAGTATGTGTAACGGGATATCGACCAAGGACAAACTGCTAATAGGATATTGAACAAGGCTAGACAGCTAATTCTTTTGACCAAGACTAAGCATCTAGTAGGATATTGAACAAGGCGTAGGATATCGAACAAGGCGAAACTTCTAATTCTTTCACCAAAGAGAGACACATTTGGAAAGCATGTCTTTCATCCGGTAGATGTAAAGACACATCTAGGGTATAATCAGGAGAGGAGATGTACGATGGGACACTTGACTAATGTGAATTCAATCGCACGCTCACATCGGTGCGCTAATTTCCACATTTTACGAGTGAAGGATTTCACCGCTGCACAGGAACTTTGCAAAGCGCTAGATCTAGGTTACTGTCCCTCCTAACGTTCCGATAAGGAAAATTGATACAAAAACGTCGTGTTTGAAATGTGAAAGGCGTCCATATGAGTTAATTCAGTGTGCATTGCAAATGTAGACGGGATCTGACTTCCGACTGTAACGATTGGATGCCCAGCTTCAGTGGTTTAATTTTTTTTGCTGAAGATTCAGAATATCATAATATAAAAGATTCACAGCCATATCGGCCTATAAAGATTCGCTTCGAGATTCAGTAAAGACCGTACCGTTATGCATGGAGCACTCGTTTCATTGTGAATATATACGAGATCTTGTTTACAAAAGAGCCTAGCTTTGTAATATGAGATATTTCACCCAACTGCACTCCAACCAGCGAGATCGACATGTCACCATCATCTTTCAACTACAGCTAGATCTCAGATCTGATGTCGGGCGGGTTTTGAGGAAATCGCAATTATAAACATCAACGCTCTTAATATAGGGTTCGGTATAGCACCCCGACCGTTTTTCGCGCCCCATTTCCTATTTGGGTAGATATGAACAGTTGGATGCAGTTTATAATATAAGGTTAGTTGGTGCTTCTGTTTTTCGGTTTTTCCAAGAGGAGCTGCAGTTTTGGAGAGTTTTGTTTATCATACGGAGGAAAACTCAACATGCGTGACACGTTTCAAGCGATTTATTATTTCAGAAATATTACATAAACACACTGTAAGCAAATGTGCCCGGATGGTTATTGAGGAGGTGGTTGTGAAGGTTAGTGAGAGATGTAGATTGTAGGCAGCCACGTGCAGCGAAGGGAGAAGTTTCCTCTTCTGAAAAAGTTTTGTAGAAGTTTGGGGTAGACTATATATACCTAGATCTAATCACGTCGTGTTTTCAACAAGTATGTGGGAATATTGAAAAAGTTATCGGAACCTCTTTATGGGTCTCTTATCGTGACTTGCCTGTGAGAATAGTCGTGTTTCGAATATTAGTTTTGTTTCTGTGGCGTGATTCCAGCGGATTGTTATAACTGAGCTTTGAAGTAATAGGTTCCGTCAATTTTTTTGCAATATCCTAACTTCCGTAAGTGCTTAGCAAACTTATAGTTCATTAAATGCTCAGTCAAATTATAGATTATGTCAGTGCTTAGCATAATACATAGTCAGTCACTTCCGTCCAATGTTATATGCTATGTAAGTGCGTAGCAGAATTATAGATTACGTCGGTGTTGAGCATAATATAGGTTCCGTCAGTATTTTGCAATACTATAGGTTCCATCAATAGCTAGCAAAATTATAGATCTGTCAGGGCTTGCAAATTTACAGGTTCCCCCAGTGTTTAGTAATGTTATAGGTTCCTCGATCCCTCACTGCTTTGCAATATTATTAGGTCCGTTATGATATGGATTTTTTTTTTTTGGTTTGGTCGACTCGTACACTTTAGTCCTAAGACTGTTGAGCGAATCAGTTTATGAGTTCTAGCAAGGTTCCTTACATTTATTATCACTTGCATCACTCGCAAAGAATTGGTAGCCTCTGTGTTCTTGGTTGCCTTCTACAATCACCCTGAAGTTAAGCTAACCGTCATAATAAAGTGTTTGACTTTTTGTTGGCCTAGCATGGGCCAGAAAACACGATGTCTATTGTCATGTATTCGTGTATTATAATCAGTATATTTGGGCTAGGGCTCAAGGTTTATGTATCTTACAGAGGGCCATACTGTAAAGCTCCAGCCGTGCAGAACCAGTGTAGCTGAAGATAGAATAACACTTGTTTTCACAGCGCGTTTGTATATTTCGAAGCAACATAAGCAGGATACAGTGCACCGTTTTTGCACTGAGCTTGCGACGACGAGACAGCCATATCGGCCTAATGATTCTAATGTGGCAATGAACACAGAGCATCCACTGTGGTCTTAATCAGTTTGTAACTTTGCGGAAACAGAGAGCAAGACTGTGCATGCATGTCCAAGGCGAGACATTATGTGCTTGTAAGATCTTTAACTTGACGTAGGGAGTTCTAGCTGTTTACCATTCAAACACGGCGGAGTTTTGAGAGGATATTGTTTTTGGCAGTTCCACAGAATCGTTCTAACTCACAACCCATTATGAATGCTATTTGGCATTACGAGACCTGTAGAATAGGGTAAGAATGCAAACTTTCAGTGGTAAACAGCAAGGCATTTTGTGCAGTTATTAGATGCATGCGGAAACAGAAGATTAATCCATGTTTTATACACTCAGCAGAGTAGAGTCTTAAGCGACGGTGAGAGGGAAAAGTGCGTGCGTCTCCTCCTTCTCCTCATCTTGTTTAAATATTACAGACTATGAAACTGGCTAGAGGAGAAAAGGCAACGTAGTCAGGATTTATCCACTTTGTGTAATTGAACAGTTAGGCGAAGAAAAATGGCAGCTTCCATATGTTTTGCGTTGGACCCGCCTAGAATGGACGAGGTTTTCGGTTAGACTGTGGGACAAAATTATATTTCACCCATCGGGTATTCAGCGTACGTAAGTGGTTTATTTGGCGAAAACTGAAATACGTTATTTTGCCTGTATCTCAACAATCGGTCGGCCTTTGAATATCTGAAAACGCCTGTCTGATTACTCAAAGTGGAGACAGATAGATTTGTATTTAGTGCCACTCGTGTATTTGAAGTTAGTATAATAATTTCTCTGAGGTGTTGGTGTTCACGTCTTGTTGAAGTTTGGATAATTTATGAATATCTTTTCTTATAGTTTTTGTAGAAAGCTGCGTGATTCAAGTGCAAAGTGTGTTACAATGAGACAAACATGCCACCCCCACGAATATTTTATTTACCACATAGCTGGATTTTACGCTGCTAAATAAATTCTTTGGATTCAGGACTCGTGCTTTGTGTGTTGTATTCGCATATTTTCGATTCTTGGATTTACCATTACGACTAGCGATATGGATATGGATTTACTGTTGACCCATATCGATGCTGTCCATCTGCGGCCGGGTGCTGGTATCATAACCAGACCTAGCATCCCTGCTGTCAGCAACAGTAACAACAGCAGCAGCAGCACTATCTGTAGCGGCGGCAGTATTAGCACCGACCATCAGAACAACAACAACATCATCAGTAACAGCAGCAGCAGCAGCATAGACAACAATATCACCAGCAGCACCGTAGTTCACCAACAGCCGGTGCCCCATCATCAGCCGGTGCCCCATCTACCGCCGCAACCACCACCACCACCACCAGCATCATCCTATCGTGGCAGCTACGTCGGCAACCACACCGTCACAGCCACCGCTGCCACGACGCCACCAACGACGGCCGCCACCACCACCAACCACCACTACCATCATCATCGCCATCATCCGTCTTCCACGCAGCCACCACCACCGCACCATCAGTACCATTTGCAGCAGCAACAGCACCACCTCAACTACAGGCCTAGCGGCACCGCCGGTCACACCCTCCACCCCAACGCCACCACCAACCAGCACAACCAGTATCAACATCTCTACTACCACCACCACCACTACCACCCGCAGCAGCCCCAACTTCAGCAGCAGCTACTTCAGCTACCAATGCTGCCGGTTCAGTACGCTGCACCGCTGTTATACCACATGCAACCATCACATGGGGTAAGATAGCCTTGACCTTGGCATGCGGCATGGCGTCTTGTGGTTTTTAACACTGACCAATCACGCAGTGTTTAGTGATTTTCGGTTTTTAGTTGAATGCGTTGTCGTACATATTGCAGTTTTGCGTTTTTAAAAAAATCTACATATATTTTGATTTAAAATGGCAGCATTGGGCATCATATTTTGACATACTAAGTGATTGCAGTCGTAACGGCTGAAAATGTCCATTTCGTTAGTGATAATATTTGCTAGTCATTTTGTGGGTATGGTAAACGCAAACAGTGGCCGAGCTGTTGTAATCGAAGCCAGCTTGTCTGTGACTGATTTTAACCCACTTATTCTATATACTACATCGGTCGAATCTTATTCTAGCCTGCATCAGTCGTATCTTTTTCTAGCCCACTTTTTCTATATTCTACATTGGTCGCATTTTTTTCTAGCCCACTTATTCTACATACTACATCGGTTGCATCTTATTCTAGCCAACTTATTCTATATATTACATCGGTTGCATCTTTTTCTAGCCCACTTTTTCTATATACTACATCGATGGCATCTTATTCTAGCCTACTTATGTTATATATTACATTTGTAGCATCTTTCTCATTTCGATGTTTCATAAATAATCACACTGATTACCGACATCTTAGTAACCCCCCCCCCCCCCCCCCCCNCCCCTGCGGGATAACTATGATAATTGCGTAATATGAAGACTCATGAGAACTCTGGAAAAACGCCAATATGCGGGCATGGGGCCAATGAAATATGATATAAGGATTTCTACTCCTTCCCATTCTCACTGATCTTCTCTACTTCTCACTCGGCACCAACTTCTTTGTTACCATTGTGAATATCCTGAATTAGGAGAAGAAAGATAGAGGTGTTGGTCTGTGGCTCACTTACTCGATTTCGGCCTCCCTATCAGCACCAGCCATGGCGTCGCGTTAAACAATAGCACATTGTATGATACTCTGTCGAGATCCGCTGTATGTTTTTTGCATTGTGAATTTTACATTTTATTTTTGTCATCATATATAAGGCAACAAGAAAAACAAAACAAGAAGATGAAGTAGAAAGACCCTCTCAGAGACCCATGAAGAAATGTGTGTGTTGCTTTTCAAATCGCTGTTCTCCACACTCCTTTTGCCTTAGCGTTATTGTTATCGTTAAGAATACAATAAGGGAAAAGAAAATGAATGAAGAAAGCTCAAGACAGGCACTATTATGTCGTGTTTCCAAACTATTGCAGTAGCTACCAGCTCATAAACTTTCTTTTTGCATTATCTCACTTACTCACTCACTCACTCACTCGCTCACTCACTCACTCACTCACTCACTCACTCACGCACAATCACGCACTCACTCACTCACCCACCCCATCACGACCAGCGATGTTGTAACAAATTTAGCATTTAACATATTTAGAAGCAAGTGAAAAGATTTTTAACAAGCCTTTTGAAACACAACTTGGTGCAGTATTCTGAAAGGAAATCTCATTAGACTCTCCATTATTGTGATGCATATTGAGTCTCAGGGACTTCCTCTGACACCATTTTTGGAATCTTCAGAGGAAGTGAACATTTTTTGATGAATGAAGCGTTGCATGCTGAGATGTCTCCGTCTGCGTCAACCAAGAACTTAAGAGCTTGCACAATAACGATGGGATCCTTACGATAGTCAGAGATCCCATCGTTAATGCACAAGCTCTCAAGTGTTTATGAATTACTTCCTTCGCATTTTCTGGTGTCTTCCTCTGCACGCTCATCACTGTTACTATTGCGCTAAAAAGGAAGAATGAAAAAGGGTGAAAAGGGGTGGTGGGGGGAACACGTGTTTGCATGCGCACAGGGGGTTACAGTTATGGCTTTATTTTTCTCTTTTATTAATGTCTTGTATTGTTGGGTTGTTGTTGGTTTTTTTTGTTGTTGTTGTTGTTGATTCTCAACGCCTTAAATAAATACAGAGCATAATAGTGAACGAAGAAGAGTAAAGGGACATATGAATTCTTCTCTCTGTCACTCACTTACTTGCTTGCTCGCTCACTCACTCATTCACTCATTCACTCACTCACTCACTCACTCACTCACTCACTCACTCACTCACTCACTCCATTCCATCCATTCCCTCTCTCCCTCTCTCTCCCTCCCTCTCTCTGAGTCGAAGAAAGCATGCTGTGTAAGCTTTACATGTGTATGTATGTTTACCGCGATCTGAATCGTTCTGTGCTGATCCTGTTTTCTGTATCATCCTCATTTGCCTCATCACCGTCCGTCATCTTGCCGCGGAAGCGAAGCCTAAGAGGTCATGGCTTGGCATTTATGCCTGTTTACGAGTAACTCAAACTTATTGCCTTTCGCTTGTAATCGTCCATCAGTGAATTGAACTGTCCATGTAGGTTAACTTCTTCCAGGCGTTCGGTGGCAGCTGCTGACGGTTGCCGTAGGTAGAGAGGTAGCTCTACCTACCTAATGTACATGTCTGCTTTGCCAGGAGGATGTACTGCCTTTGCGTAAACCAGTTTCCTTAATTTCTGAACTGTGATCTGTGTGCTGTGTAAAGGATGCGAAGAATGCGGTTTGTTTTTTTTCGGGGAAAGGGGAAAGGGAAAAAGGGGGGAG
>JAWQUT010000033.1:1949303-1962903 GCA_033807755.1 Ellobium chinense
GGGGGGGGGAGGTGACGCTGCATAAATGCAATCTTCTGAGAAATGGCCGTCTGAAAGGCATGTCTGAGCCGCGTTTAGTAGCGGGCAGTATCGTTTCTGAATATCGATATTCTCTGTACTCAGCCAGAACTCGAGTTCTGGAGTTCCTACAGCACTTCGCTAGAAGCACGCGGCAAGAGACTGTATGATCTAGAACATCAAAGGTATCAAAATATCGAAAAATATTTTTTTTAAATGCTGTCGACAGGAATGAAATGATTACCTTCCATCAGGGTTGCCACAGACCAGGAAAATCATGGAAAAAAAATCATGGAAAATTGCCATTGGTGTTTCCAGGTCTGGAAAATACCTGAAATCTACAAAAATTACTAGCTTTCATGAGGAAAATCCTTGAAAATTTAGAAAAGAAATAACCTTAGCAGTTCATAATTTTGTCTGGAACTACTTCTCCATGTTTCAAAAGGAGCGGAAACTTGTTGCTGCTAGATTAATTTCACATGACAAAAAGTTGCCTCGTGATGGTTTCACTTATGTTGTTTATCATGGAAAAAAGATTAGACCATCTGGAAAAATCTTGGAAAAGACTTCGAAAACAACTTTTTACAGTCTGTGGCAACCTTGTAATCACCTGATAATCAGAATCGAAATAGACTCGATACTTAAAGCATGATGAACGAACATCGCGATACCTGAAAATCCAGATATCGGCCCAATACTGGAACTTTGCGTGATTTGGAGCGTAAGAGAAGAGCAGCTGTTCTCCTATGGATCTTACTTAATTTGCAGACACGCTTGAGCGGCAGTGCACCTGTATATTAACTGAGCTTGAGTCTGAGAGGGTGAGGGGTGAGAGAAAAGCTGAACTTTGAAGAGTGAGCAGAATGATGTTCTTGCGACAGAAGACATACAGGCAAGCAGGCAAGCAGGCAGGCAGACAGACGGACAAACGGACGGACTTTTTCTAAGTTGTCACAAGTGGTGAATTTTGAAACTTTTGAATTACGAAATTCCTATAAGAATCTGAACTTTAAGCAACGTTAATCAGTCTCTACGATAGAGGCACAGCCAGACTTCAGTATGACGAACTACACATACAAAGCCATAAATATCCACATGTGACCGTCGGAGATAAAAATGATTACAAATCTACCAGAACATCACGACGTCGAAACCTTCACTTATTCCGTTACCTCGCCTTCTTGTTGCAAGTATCCGATCCCTTGCCTTTGATTTATGCTTTCTAATATTCCATCATGAACTTGAATTTGGAAGCCAGTTCCCTGAAATCGAGTTCGTAAGGTTTTACTGTTTTCTTGTTGTTTTTTAAACGGTCAGCTTTTTATTGGTTGTCATGACTTTCACTTCCCGGGCATTTTGAGAGGTGCACGTCCATGGCTTTGTCATCAGATTGGATACTGTCAGCTTGTAAATTTAATACTACATACTTTTGTTAAAATTGTACTAGCGTCTGTGATGTAATGTCTGTAAGTTTTACATTCGAGAAGATAACAACAGTAGAACCTCGATATAACATAGTGCATGAAAAAAAAAGTACACTTATTATCGAGGCACACTTCAATAATGAAATGATCGAATGTTATTGAATGCGTGCATGCGAAATGCACAATTCCAAACAAGATATACATATTGCTATATCAATACTTACTATCAAGATTCTGCTGTATATTTTTGAAAGAACGGCATCCCCTCTGCACTAAAGAGCAGTGACCCTTTTTCTGAAAGTGAAGGTGCCCTGTGATCTATATTTGATCTGTAACTCAGTAAACAAGTTATTTAAGCGTATTTGGCGCAGGTTCTCATAATATTTGGTCGCTTGGAAGATGCCTTGCAAGTTCCTTTACATATGTACTTTGCTCATGGCTAATACTTTATTTTTGATTGAAGAGAGATTACAGCATTTTTTTAAAGGGGAGTTTATCTTGCCCAGCCTACCCGACTTTCTTACTCGAGTAATGTCTGGGCGAGACGAGAACATGCTTTGCACGTGCTGGGTGGTATCGATTACTACATGTTCTACAGATCTGTGGGTTTTTTTTCCATGTTGGGGTACTTTTGAGAAAAAGTGTCCTGTCTTTTGTATGAAATTTGCGCAGAAGTCAGAGTGTACTTTCTTTGCATGGCAGTAAAATGGTGGACAAAATAAATGATCCCTTAAGAGAAAAGTTGATGAGCAAGAGATGGAGGTATAAGGGAAAAAGAGAGAGAGAGAGACAGAGAATCAGAGAGAGAGAGATGGAGAGACAGAGATCTTGAAGAAATCCTGAATGAATTGCTACAGTAATGCATCTCAGAGATCACTACTAATATCAATCATTTCTTATCGAAAGAACATTTTGCGGAGTTTTGGAAAAACATAATTTCTTTAACTGTATATTTGTGTTTTTAGGAATTGCAAGACTGTTGAATAGACTAGAGAACTCGTTAGCAAAAAACACATTCCAATTATTGTACTTGTGCCATTTTCTATAAGAGTTTTTAATAATATAATGTACTGGAAAGAAGAGAAGAGAAGAGAAGAGAAGAGAAGAGAAGAGAAGAGAAGAGAAGAGAAGAGAAGCAAGAGTAAATCCAAAATGTGGGTGCGATTTTCATTGGACTGGCTCCACAAAGCAGAGTTCATTATGTACTTGACCCCAACAACTAGTGATATTCTCATTAGACTGGTCTCTCGTTGTCTGCTGTTGGTGGACCTCACTTAAGTTATTACTCTTACGGCAGGCAGCGCCTGCCGAAACGCTTAATTAAAAACCATACTCAGTCGGCTGAACCTGTTACTAGAAAACATTCCTGCACGCGTTTTTCTTTCACGCAGCATTCCGGCCGGCCAAGTATCGTATATTCTCAGTATTCTGTTAATACCAGCCACAGGTTGTGACCGCCCCCCAAATTCATGTTACCGTATGCTGCAAGACATTTTCCTTGTCATAATAAATGGATTTGGGTTTGATCTATCCACTGTATGACCTTGTGGGCTTGCATAAGAAACATGAAGTTGGTGTCTAAATAAGCACAAGATCACAGGAATGATTCCAAACGGTGCCTTCAAAGTGAGGGCGCGGCCAGAGGTAGGGCCGGTGCAGATCTGGTAAAAATCATGGGTTCCCGGATGGGAGGGTATTTTTGTCCTCTTTCTTGCTCATTCTCTCCTTTATTCTATCTCCCACCCTCCATCTTTCTCTCGGCGTGCATTTTTTTTGTCCTTCCTAGCGGCCAGAATGTAAACAGACTGAAACGCCCGTTTTGCTCCGTCGCCAAATAAAGTTCAAAGACTCTCTCTCTCTCACTCTCTCTCTCTCTCTCTCTCTCTCACTCTCACTCTCTCTCTCTCCCTCTCTCTCTCTCCCCCTGTTTCTCTCTCTCTCTCACACACACACACACACACACACACACACACACACACACACACACACACAGAGAGAGAGATTTTCCGAATTTGATTTGAAGCTTCAAGATAGTGAAAATTGTCACATATTTTTACTGGAGGGGGGTTCTGACTGTATGTAAATGATATGCACTCCAATATCTGTGCCCATTACATAGAGAAGCAGAAAAATACATACAATAAATCAACAAATGAATAAATAAAAACCGAACCACCGTCTTTCAGCAAACAAAATTTCAGGTGAGCCTATAGTGAAATAATATACGAAACGCTTAGAAAGAGCATTAAAATCAACAGAATAAGTGTCTTTTTTAAATAGATGCTATACCATTCTGACAGTTCATCTGTAACAGTCTCCTTCCATTGAAGCGCCCTCAGCTCAGTGGAGTGGACCTCGTTTACAACGGCCTTGGGCACAACGGAACATTGTTTAAAACGGCTCAACTTGAAATCATTGTCTCCTTTCCATGTAACCACTTTTGAAGGGAAGTATAAAGCACTTTTGAAGGGAAGTATAAACCACTTTTGATGGGAAGTATAAACCACTTTTGAAGGGAATAAACCACTTTTGATGGGAAGTATAAACCACTTTTGAAGGGAAGTATAAACTGATATGTTCGCTCTATACCCTTGTGTTAATATCGTGGGCGGAAGGTAGAATTCTTTTGTCAAGTTTATAACTGGTCGAAAGAGAATGATGTCATCGTGGATCTTCCTTCTAGCCAGAATCCTGCTGTCTTTCATTTCCTCCTCACACAATATGACTGACAGGGTTAGATTACCAGTTCGTCCTCCTACAAAAGGCTTCCCGCATTCCTTACAAATTGAGACAAGTGCTGAAATACAGAAATAAAAAAAAAATCATGGTTCAAGAAAATTGCACAAAAATGAGCAAATATTGAAAATAATTGGGCAAAGTAGTTTTCTTCCTGTTTTGTGTGTATAGTTCTCAAACACACTAGAAGGATTAATAATGTGGACAGTGCCACATGATCTATCAGGCCTTTTAGTCAAGAAGTTTTGTTGTTGTTGTTGTTTTTTTTTCCCCATGCTTTTGAAGTGATTTTTGCACTTGGAAGGGTGAATGTAAACCTGAGTTTACGTAGAGTAACAATTCCTGTTTTGTACCGAAGCCTTTGAAAAGTCCTTAAAAGGATCTTAAAGATGATTTTGAATTTTAAGTGGGAACCCTGTCTTACAAAGTGGCGAGAACTCTGTCCAATCTTTAGTTTAAAGACTAAGCTTTCAGTATCTTCACACAGTAGATCTGCATGCATTAATTCAAAACGAAAGTTTAACATTATTAATAATGCGGTTTATAAGTCTTGCATCCAGGGTAATGCCCGCTCACGCGACTTCACGTAATTATTACCCCAGCAGGCCTGATCACTTTAGGACTTCCTCAGCTCCCTGTGGAGCACACAGTGCCGCTACCAAGTACAGGCGCTGATGACTAGGATTCTGACAATATCTTCCACCAGCTGTAGCCAGGTACTCATTTTACAGACGGTTGGACTGAGGACAAATGAATGAGACAAGGCACTTACAACATGACCGTGATTGGGAATTGAACCCATGACCTTTAGATCTGGAATCCGACGCCTTAACCGTTGGGCCACGCTGCTCCACATTGAGACCAACTTTCACAAACAGTTTGTTTTCGGGGCTTGTGAAGCTGCTTGTTTGTTTCGCTCTTTGCGGCGAGTTAAGAGTTCATTTGTCAGTGGTAGGTAGTTTATTACCTGACGGTTAATTTTGGTACTATTTTGGTAGATATAGTAGAAAGTAGGTTTACCAGCATTTTCCACAGTGATTGCCTATTAACTGAAGAGTCAGTCGCTCAGAATTTATTGTGAGTTTATTGTTTTTCTCATAGCAATGGAATCTGTCTTCTCTTCTGTTTCATAGATCTGTCTTCTTGGTTGTTTTTCTCCTCTCCTTCTTTTCATCTTCCGTTTCTTTTTGTCTCTTTACCTGTCTCACCTTTCTCTGTTTATCTTTCAGTCTGTCTTCTTGTATTCTCTTTCTTTTCCGCTTTCTCTTTCAATATTACGTAGCTCTGTTAGGAGTTGGATTCGTTATTAAGTAAGAATTTCAATGCATAGCGTCTAGGGACTCAGATTCTGAAATTTTATTGTTCAAGTGAACTTCGCCAATGAGTACATTCTTAGTAATAATAATTGAGAACTTGCGCATGAACGATGAGATCTCTTACCGCAAGTTCCCAATTAAGAATACCATTTACATCATTACTTTATTCTTCTGTACTGGTTACGTACTTTACTTGATACTAAAGTTAGACTGTACAGTGATGAGATAATCTGTTACTGACGTTTAAGGCGGTAAACTTTTCGTTTTGTGATAGTGTGTATGACCTGTACTTTAAAACAACCGATTTATATGTGTGTGCATATGTGCGTTCGTATGTGAGTGCGTGTACGTACTCGCACTTTCGACTATACTGTTTTTAGTTGAGGATGAAGGCACCCTTTTTTTTTTTTTAAAAGAAAAAGGACGGGGAAGGGGCATAGCCAAACTCTCCACAGTCGTTAGATTTAAAAATAGGAAGTATCTTTCTCAAGGGCGATAACCAAGTTGCCTTGTCTGTCGAGATGCCAAGTCGCGTCACCGTCAGCGGAAGACATCTGCATTCTGTTGGTTTAAAAAGTTTCCGGAAATGTTGCTTTTTTGTTGTCGATGTCGATTTTGTTGTCGATGTCGATTTTGTTTTTTGCACCCTGTAACCACCACTATCCATTGATCTCGTTATTTAATTTTGTATTGAACAATAAACGTGTTAATACTGAAGGATATTTTTGTGCTAGCTTAAGGGCTCTTGGTTTATCCCTCAGCCTTGTCAACACTCCCTCATTTTGTGGGAGACATTTAAAAAAAAAAAAAAAAATTGTAATAATCTCTCACTCTCCCACAAAACCAGAAAAATCTCTCTTTAGTTTAGAAAGAAAATGCTGCTGTCCTTATTTTGGTTGAAGGGTCAACAATCCCAGCCCTCGCCTATAGGCCAGTAACGTAGGATGGCCGATACATGTGATTGTACTCATAAACATTTAATTTTTATCGAACCGTGGCCGATTTTGATTTCGCTGATGTTAAGAGAATGTTCTTAAATAGTAGTCAACTCCACCCGAGCTCACTTTCGGTTTAAGCAGAATGTAAATGCCACGCCTGAGTATCACCGTTGTCGTCATCATCATCATCAGCAGCAGCAACAGCAACAACTAGGACAACACCTGCTATAAGAGTTTAATCACAGAGAGGTCGTTCATCCATACTGTTGTTGTATCTGTCATCGCCTGGTGTGATTGCGAAGTACAATATGCCTCAGCCAATAAAAGCCAATGTAACAGACCATAACAGCCAATCATATTCCTCAAACAAATGAAAAGTGAAAAGCGGAAATCGTGATTGCTGGAGTTTTTGGTTTTTAGGGTTTTTTTTGTAATGCCTTAATGACCGCGCATGCATTATAACTAAAAGTGGTTTATCTATGTTTAGTCTATCTGTCATGATATCGTGCATGATTCTCTGATTCTGTCAGAAGTGCTTATGGCTGAATTCAGATCTGTGTGCTAGTGTGTTTACATACAACGCTGTCTCTCATTAAACAAAAACAAAACAAAACAAATTGAAATCTTCAATTTACTCATAATTCTCCCCCGAAAAAGAAACCCAAGAGTTGGCAAGTCTGATACTTCACCTCCACCTCAGCTGGAGTATTTCAGGTTTTGAAAAAAAAATAAAGCTCACCCAAATAGATTTCTGCTGTTCTTCAACGGGCAGACACTTTGAGGGAAGATAAATTTCTGTCCAGCAACCAGACCTAACCGAAAGCCGTGGTCACATAATTAATCTTTACGTTAGTAAACGCATTGTGGTAACCACTGGAAACTCCCAAAACCTTAGTTGTGTTTACGGTGATTAGCACAGTGCAATAACTAACGTGTGGATTTACGTCTACGGCCACTAGAGTGTTAACGCGTACTTTCGTAAGAGTCACAACACGGAACTTCATATTTGAATTGAACTCATTTAGTCATATTCTAAAGTGTCTTGAAGGAACAAAACTCGCCCATATTTCCGTAAGCACCCTATAAAATTACAGTGAAATTTCGATAATATGTTTGCCCTTAGAGCATGGAGGGATACTTAATATCCGAGGTCCACCTTAAATACTGAAATGATAGAACAACAGTGATTATAAAATTCATACTTGATAACGCGGTGTACTCATAAAATGAGTGCCGAATACAGTATCGAGTTCCACTATAGTATTTTGCTGGGATATGCGAATGTGAGAGAGAACGCGACAGGAGAAAATATTTGCATTTGGTGGGCACTATATTCTTAAGATCACCACTGAGTATGAATGTAAGATCAGTTCGTTTCCATCTGGAGATGGACGTTCTTAGACGGAGACATTCTCACCTTTCAGGGACGCCACTCGTCAGCATTACCATTATCATCATCATCATCAGCAGCAACAGCAACAGCACCAACGAGGACAACAACTTGGGCAAACACCTTACACAAGAGTATATCACAGAGAGGTCGTTCATCCCACACTATCGCTGGTCGTGTATCTTCTTCCACCTGGCGTAATCTAGGCCTCAGTCAGCCGCCCACTGAGATCTCACCCGTTGCAGATTCTGCTGTCCTATCAATGTAGAGGAGAAAGCAAAGTTACATCTCACTGAATTACAGGTGAACGGCACAGTTCTCCATACTGTTTCAGTGAAGGGGAGATAGATAGGAAACTCTTATCTGGAGAGCGAGGCAACAGAAGATCTTCAGAGAAAGATCTTTACCTCCGTTTGGCAAGTTTTTCGGCCCTCTGACTTCCTGTCATTCTGAAAGATTCCAGATTTCACAAGTTTAGTTCTATTGTAATGATGTTACAAAATATGGACATATAGCTACCGTTGGGCAGTACATGAGCAGACAAATAGACATACTACCAGACAAATGAACAGACAAATAAATAAAATACAGACAATCAGACAGACAGACAGACAGACAGACAGACAGACAGACAGACAGACAGGCAGGAGTTGGGCCACACTTGGCTCATGACTCCCAAGTCTCCTTCTGTTACAATACAAAAGAACCCGTTTATAACGAAGCCACTTATAACGTGGCTCTGACATGTAGGGAAGCCCGCCACCAGTTATTAAAAGGCCAACGAGGCACTGATATTGCGAGAAATTTATCGAAGTCCATATGCATTCACAAAGTCACTTTTATAACGAACTCTATTAGCAGTCTCAGTTTGCAGTTTCCTAAGCATCATTGCGCAGAATTAGACATGAAATATAACAATTCTCCATGGTCGGTTTACTTTTTGAAATCACTGCTAAAAATCTCCCTTATATTGTAAACTGTTCTTAAGAGATCTTTTAGCATTGTCTGTATAATAACCAGTGATTTGATTCGGACAGAATAAAGTGCACTTATACTTGTTAAACTGACAATGAATGTCTGTTTCCATCTTTCAGAGTGCGGGAACGAAATCCTCTTAAATTTGTTATTTCCTCCTGGAGTCTCCTGGAAAGTCATCGTTATAAAACAACCGACATCTTTTGGTGACTAACATGGCCAACAAAATTTCGCGAAACATGTCTGTCTCGATTTTCTCAGTTGCAGTCCTGGAAAAACGTAACTCACCTTGCATATCTCCTGAAACTCTTCTGAAATATGACTTATCAAATGGGGCATGAATCCCGTTCTTTACTGAGTTCCTCAATTTTTCATCTTTCTTGTCCTTCCTTTCCCATTCTCTCCTTCTGTCTGGTCTTCAAGGACAAAATGTTTATGAAGAGATACACCAGGAATGGAAAACACATTCTCCTCATCGTTTCTCAACATTTGTTTAGCAGTATCATTATGGTTATGATTATGATTATGATCATGAAGATTATTATTGTCATTTTCATGTCTCATTTCTTTACTCCTTTGTCCCCGCAATATCTCTTTCTTCGACTTCCTGTCTCTCTTTTCCACTGGATCAATCTGGTAGACCATCATGTAAAAATATTTCTTCTGTAAAATTTAATAAACAAGAATCTCTTTATGCTCCTTATCATTCTTACTTCGTGATCTTTGTTATGTAATTTTTTAACTGATGTCATAATTTTGTTAATAGAGTCGACTCTGCTTAATCGCAACTCGTAGGGAGTGTAGAAAAAGTTGCGAACAAGAGAAGTTGCGATTGTCTAGTGACTTTTACCTAGAAATATAGCACTTTTTATATGGAAAAAAAATATGTGATTAAACGGATATGGTGCTTATCCGATTTGCAGTTAAGCGGAGTACACTTTTTTTTTTGTTTCCATACTCAGTCTGGCATCCTTATCAAGTCCCTCTCCATGTTTTTAACCTTCATGTTCCATGTTTTTGTTTTTTTTGCTCCACCACAATCATCTCCATGGCAGCTCACAAACGAACGTATTATTTGGTTTGTTTAAATTTATGCGAAATAATTATATTATTATCCTCTGTCTGACGTACACGCTGCGCATCATAAAACTCACATCTCTGCATCGCTCTTATCACTCCGCCAGCCCGGCTATGCAAAGCGTTTCCTGTTCTGGGCCCAGATAAACAGTTTAATGAAAAGTCTTCAATATCAAAATGCACATGCGCTATGCATAAGAGGCAGGGCGTCTGGAAGACTTCAACCCCTTTTGCCATTTTTTTTTGTGTGTTTTGATTTCTAGAAGGAAAAGGGAGGAAAAGGGGGTCAGAATAAACTTCCTGTCTCACATCTTAAAAGCTCTGGTGAAAGTTCGTCTACGGCACGGTGAACGGGCTTGGTAAGCTGCCACGGCCCACTCTGCTCAGTTGAAGTCAATATTTTACTAGTAATGAACGTTATGATAAACAAGCTAAAGCCCACTCAAAAATTTGCGAGGATATTACCTCAGACAAATCCACGTTCTTACAGTGCATCGAAATTGACAGCAGTACGTCGCATTTTAGTCTAACGCCCTGTGTATTTCTTTATCACCACGTGAGTGACAACCCACAGGCTTTCCGACTCGAGGCTACCTGAGCCAGTCAGAACACGCAGAACACGGCTTGACGGGCGCCCTTTTGATATAAAAACTAGACCTCGACAGACGATTAGAAGTACCCGAAGCGATGAAATACTGAAAACGCACAGAAAACATATTTTGTGGATTTTATATATGATTAAAACCTAAACGGAAGTTGATCTTATTCATCCATAAAGTTTGAATCATCTACAGCCAAAGTAGAGAAGGTCAGACTCCCATGTTCATGTTGCTATATATAATAATATAATATAATATAATATAATATAATATAATATAATATAATATAATATAAAAATAGTAAGATTTATTATTCTCGCATCTAGGCCAAGGCCCGTTTGACTTTGAGTCCTGAGGTTATTATTACTCCCCGGAGCAGATCACTTAAGGACATTCTCATCTCCCTGGCGAGCGTACGGTGCCGCTGCCATCTACAGGCGCTGATCGCTAACATTTTGACAGTATCTTTCACTGCCTATAATCAGGTATTCAATTTGCGGACGGATGGACTGAGGTAAATGTGAAGGAATCGCTTACCTAAGCCCTTACAAATTTGGGCTTGATTGCAAGACATTGTCAGGAAATAATCTTCCATGGGAAGCAAACTGTTCCCTTTACTTGCAATCTTTGCATTGATTCCGTCGTTTTCTATATTTTCACATAATAGTTTGATCAAGAATTAGAATATCAGAGACGAAGAACATAGAATTGGAGAGCTGGATACAGTTTCTTAAGGGCCCGCCTGGGGTATAGAACGAGAGGAGGGATAGGATGGGATACCTAACTAATTTTAATTCAGTCTCACTGTTAACATCAGGTAGGGGTGAATCTCCGATTTTCTTTTTCGGTAAAGAAGCGTACTCCAAAAAAAATTTGAGGGTCGCCCACATTACGTTAAAGAAAACTAATATACGGGGTCGAATACATGTATCATATTATAAAATACATGTATCATATTATAAAATAAAATAAACTTTTCTTTGTACGCAGCGATTTGAGTTTATTTCTCAACCGATTTTGCTCAGATTTGCTGTGTGAGTCACAAATTCTGTACAGATGGTCCTTTTTTGGTCAGTGATGGTTCATCCTCTGCTCCCGAATTTATACAATATGGATTTTCCCACATCCGAGTGACCGGCTTCATTTTTTTAACTCTGACATCCATATGCGCATGACGTCACTTCTTTTTGCCTAGCCTATTGTGGTGTCTGCACTCAGCTTAGCGTCTTGAGGCCAAATTCCTCGAATATGGCGGGTTTTAAGGAGGCTGGCGCCAGTAAAAGTCGTTTGGCGTATAATATATTTTCTCACTTTAACCGATATGTTTACAGACAAGGACGTGTTCGAACATAATAAATTAAAAAAGAGAAGCAGTGTAAATGCTGCAGTAGCAGTTTGGTCGTCTGCTTCACACAGTAACCCCGCAAATTTGCGGGTGCTTTGACTAGTTTGAAATAAGAAAGTGAATTCATCGATTCGAGGCAATGCTGCAGTTGCCACATTCATTTGTAGGCGGGGCTTGCGCTCCGACCGTAACAATCGGATGGCACAGCTTTAAGTGCTAACCCCCAATCAACGACAGTGTGACTGATTTCAGTCGATTTAACAGTGTATCTGTCACAACACTCCGATCATGTCTGAATCGCAAAGACAACATTGCAGAGAAAACTAAAGCAAATATTATATCATAAGAATCTGTTCAACCTGCTTGTGTTTAGTTCGAAGCCCTCTCGGGTAAAGCTGAAGTGAGACCGGACTTTATAGAGGACAGGAGAGGACGAACAGACTTTCAGGACTATAGTTTTGTTTTATACCATGAGGTTGTATTGACCTTTCCGGAAAAGCAGAACAAAATTCTCCACGTGAATAAGCTTTGACAGCCGAAGCCTTCACAAGACTAAATTCGGCCTGTATCGCCTACTTCTTATTTACTTCTTAGCTCCGATTTCCAATGACAGTGCTTGTTTACTGGTAACTATTAGCACTACTCAGGCATTCACGCTTTTGAGCCTCACTCGGACGCCATGGCAAATACTGGCTGATTCTGAATGGTTAATCATGTCCTTTGAGTGATGAGCTGGCATGCTGGCTGCATCAGGGCTCAGGGTGACTCTTGGGTTACTTGGGGTCCGGACCGACGTCACAGCATTTGGGCATCCCCATGTACACTGAGTCCACCCTAGCAGATAACGCAACATGTGAAGGCTGATGGTACCCGTCAGATGCTGGTTCCACACTGTTTTGTTCTTTCCCTCTTGCCGACTTTGTCTGCCCGATCCTTTTTCCACCCTCCAGAGTCTGAACCTGTCAGCTCAAAATGCCACTGAGTATCCTTGAGATTCAACAACAACAGCAGCAACAACAATAACAACAACAACAACAACAACAACAACAACAACAACAACAACAACACATCATATGAGTTTAACCAGCGAAACTTAATGCTTTCTTGACCTAAATACAGTGAAAATCAACTATAAAGAGGAGATAGGAACTTCGGAGATATTCTTGTCTTTTCACGTTACAACCAAAGCCGGTATAAAAAAAAAATCTTCCGCCGTCAAGTTTCAAGTTTTCAAGAAAGTCTAATTGCTCATGACAACATGACATTTGGACATCCAAAAATTATTACAAAATACTAAAAAAAAAAAAAAAAAGCATAAACAAATAACACTTACAACGGCGGATGTAAATTAACAAACCAACACTAATCCACTGTCGATAACTTGATTCTTAAATTTCATAGTAACCGACTGGCCGACTTGGATCACTTATGTTTTACAAGGGTAGATTCGTTCTTTGGGACCAGGGCAGGAAGCTGGCAGGTTTAATTCAACGCCTACGCGCCAGGATGAAAACGTTTCCTAATCCGACTTCATAAATTTTAAATGCTGGGCCGTTTCAAGTGCTGCAAAAGTACAGTAATAGACCCTTCATCCTGCCCGTAAATATTTCCCCACCAGTTTTAATGACTTGCACGTGTGTCGTTAACTTTACAGCTAGAGAATAATAATAAGATAAAAATAATAAGTTGCATCCCCGTGACCAGCAGTTATTAAGAGAATGTGGGCTTGTTGTTGTTGTGGTGGTGGTGGTGGTGATGATAGTGGTGGTGATGGTTGTGGTG
>JAWQUT010000033.1:1973718-1986416 GCA_033807755.1 Ellobium chinense
GGGAGGGCTGTCGACTAAATGTTCCAGTTTTCGAAGATTTACTCCGAAACTGAAAACAACAAAAGCAACAACAACAAAACGCAGGATCTGTAGCATAGAGATTATAGTTTGGCGTGCCATGTATAATTTCATTGAAAGCCGTTTCCAAAGGAAAATTTGCTCTGTTATGAAGCTGTAATGAGCTGAACATCAGAAATATGCATCCTCTCAGTAGGCGGACAGCTTTCGAGACAATCAGATGTAGCACGGAACAAACCTGGGGATGGTTGGAGCAGAGGTTTGTTTTAGAGTATCACTATAATATAACAGAGTATCGCTATAATATAACAGAGTATCACTATAATATAACAAAGTATCACTATAATATAACAGAATATCACTATAATATAACAGAGTATCACTATAATATAAAGCCGATAACTCTTTTATTGAAACACATCATACGGGACTGTCAGGGCCATCTGCGAATCTGAAATGTCGCCAGGAGTTTACTTATGGATTGAAGATATTTATGTGGTATTGGGTCTTTGTTCGCAAAGTACTCGTATAAATCCAGTCCATACGGTAATACTCACTGGCTTCCAGGGTAAGGAAAGCCTCTCCCGCCCCGCCCCTTCCTCCCCACCACTCCCTTTATTTGTTTTATATATTTACGCTTTCTTCACACAATTGATCTGCTATCTGTCTTTCCCTCTGCTATTTTTACGTCCATGTCCAGCCATCTCCCTCTCTCTCTTTCTCTTTCTCTCTCTCTCTCTCTCTCTCTCTGTCTCTCTCTCTCTCCCTCTCTCTTCATTCCTTCTAGGTTCTCTAATTTATTCTCTCACTCGCTAACTTGTATCATCTTAATATCTTCCATTGTATCTCTTTCTCATCCTGGCTCATCCTTCTCCTTTCACCATCTGTCTGTCTCTCTCAGCAGTTCCCCCCGCCCGGCGCCCGCTCCTTCTTACTTCCCACTAGGACATTTGTAGCAGACAAGATAATGAGGCTGTGTCTAGCCCTCCTGCCACAACTTCCCAAAGAATTTCAGCGAAGGCCTTGAACAAGCCAGGCATCTTTTTCCCTCTCTCCTCTCTCTCTCTCTCTCTCTCTCTCTCTCTCTCTCTCTCTCTCTCCCTCCTTTCACCCATATCCCATCTTCCTTAAAACGTTTCTATAACCCTGGAGGCGTTCTGTTTGGCGCTGATGATGTGTGCTTCTGAATCTCAGTAGTATGAATGTTCTTGAAAAGGGTTTTGGGAGCTCTTCCCTCCTCTTCCCTCAGAACCTCTCTCTAACCTTGGAGGTGTTCTGTGTTTGTCGCTGACGATGTGTGTTTCCGAATCTCATTAGTAACGGCTCTTGAAATGGGATTGGGAGTTACGTTTTTGTGAAGCAGAAAAGGAGATGACTTTGAATCGAGTTCTGCAGCTCTGTGTTAATTTAATGGTTTTGGAGAGGGGCTCCACCGGTCTGTGCAAAGCACAACAATGGAGCAGTACTTACTGTGTACTATTAACTGCTTCATTCGATGGTCCTGTTTGTCTAGCCCTTCTGCCACAACATGCCAAAAAAATTTCAGTTATGGCCTTGAACAAAACTAGACATCCACTTCCTTCTTCCCCTAGCAGAGACTAGACCTGGTCTTTAACTTCGGAGGCATTTTGTTTGCCGCTGATGATGTGCGTTTCCGAATCTCGTTAGTAACGGCTCTGGAAATGAGGTTGAAAGTTACGTTTGAGAAATCAAAAAAGAAGGTGATTTTTGGAGCTCTATGCAGATTTCCGTGTTGGGATTTATTATTTTTTGGGGGGAGGGGGGGTGCACACCGGCGTGAACATAGCATAACAAGATAGCATTACTTGTGTGGATGGAGTCCGTTGTTGACTGAGACGCCATCTTACGCAGCAACAGTGATCACAAAATAAAATTCTAAAAATGGTTAAAGAAAGCGATGTGACCTACCCATTGCATAACGAATTTGTTTTGCGTTTTCTCCATAAGCACCAGTGCTGAATGCAAGATCTATGACGTACAAGAACCCAAAAAACAAAAAAAACTGGAAAATACCCGACTTAAGTGAAAATGGCGAGTTAAAGAAAGTAGAGTCGAAGAAAGCCGTTTAATATGCAGTAGTCCAGACCAACGTTTACTTGAATGAAGAAAAACGGTATGCTTCAACCTATAGATTTTCATTAGTGCATAAATTGTTGTTTTATATTTATTATTATTCATGCTTGAGAACATTGCGTTGAGCAAATCGCCCCTGCCGACTTTACAAATAATGCAGACTGAATAATTTGATTTGTCATGAAGAATTTTGCAGAGAGACTTTGCCAATATGCGAGATGGGAACCACAGGGTGGGAGAAATTGGAGGGCTTTGCGCATTAACGATGGGATCTCTTGCCATCGTAAGAATTACATAAGCGCACTGGTGCTGAATGCACCCCTGGTAGCGCTTGATATGCAGAGTTAATGTAATTCTTACAATGATATAAGATATCATCGTTAAGGCGTAAACTCTTAATTACCTTACAAAAAGATAAAGAGGCTTCAGTTCTTAGTAAAAGAGGCAAGTTTGCGGCATTTGACGGCACGGTGGCCGCGAGGTAGAGCTCCTCTCTCTTGGCACGTAAGGTCTGAGGTTTGAATCCTGTTAACGGCAATTTTTTTTTCATGTGTATATTGGGCGATGTATTAGGGGCATCCTCCTTTGGGCGGTCCACTGGGACTTTTAAAGTCTCTGTCTGTGATGTAACCGTGAATATGCTGAACTGGGACGTTTATAAAACCTAACTCAGTCAAACTTATAAACCTCGGTGTGTTTCTCTCTCTCTCTCTCTCTCTTTCCCCCCCCTCTCTCTCTCTCTCTNCTCTCTCTCTCTCTCTCTCTCTCTCTCTCTCTCTCTCTCTCACTCTATTCCTATCCCTTTCTTTCCCTCCCTCCTTCCTTCCTTCCTTCCTTTGTCCTTTTCCCTGTTTCTCTCTCTCCCTTTCCCTCTCGCCCTTCCTGTTGTTCACCATATTAGCACGTCTTCCCTTGTCAGAGAAGCTTAAATCCAAATCTGTCCCTGACTGTTTCCTGCACCCTTTGAAGTCCACCAGTTGTTTACCACTGTCTATACAGGCGTGAGCTGCTGAGAACGTCATCCGTAGCAATAGACACGAACTGTCAGTTCACACCCAGGGCATCCTCTTAAGTCTTCTTTCCTATGGCTTTGAAACTGTTAGGTACTATTGGAGATACATGTAGTTGTTGGTTTTGTTGTTGTTGATGGTGGTGGTGCTGCCGCTGCTGTTGTTGTTGTTGTTGTTGCTATTGTTGCTGCTGATTTGTTGTTGTTGTTGTCATTGCTATTGTTGCTGCTGCTATGCTGGTGATGGTATTGTTGCCGCTGCTGCTGCTGTTGTTTTATTGTTGCTTCTGTTGTTGTTAATGTAAGTGTTGTTGTTGTTATTATTATTATTATTGTTGTTGTACTGTTATTGTTATTATTGGTGGTGTTGTTGTTGTTGCTGCTGTTGCTGCGGTCGCTATTGTTGTTGTTGTTATTTTGGTAGTTACTGCTGCTGCTGTTTTTGTTGTTGTTGTCGTTGTTGTTGCTACTGTCGTTGTTGTTGATATTGTTGTTTTTGCTTCTGCTGCTGCTATTGTTGTTGTTCCTGCTACTGCTGCTGTTGTTGTTATTGCTGCTGCTGCTGCTGCTGCTGCTGTTGTTGTAATTGTCGTTGTTTTTGTTGCTTTTATTGCTGCTGCTACTACTGTTGACGCTGTTGTTGATGTTGTTCTTGTTGGTGTTGGTGTTTGAACTGGAGAGACATAAATGAAGCTTTTCAACTGCTGCTGCGGTGATTTTTTTCCAGTAACATACTTCTGTTTTTTTTTGTCTTCCATCCAGTGATGGGTTGGGAACATCACTGCTGAAACTCGACACGAACTGTCACGTCGCGCCCAGACTGTCCACTTGAACTCTTTCTTTAAAATATCGCCACTTCAAATCTTCTTCCTCGTTGATCAGGCTTCCCGGTGTCAGACGCCGCACACCCAAAAAAGGATTAACTCGTTGTCTTTGGGGTCAAGAAGTCCTTTTATCTTGATACGTCTTGATTTAAAGCTAGTTCATTGTTTTGTTGTTTTTGTTGTTGTTTTTTTGGTATAGTTCTAGTTGCTAAAACAAACCAAGTGTCAGAGAGCTTGAGCAACATTTGAGAGCTTGAGCATTAATAGAGATGGGGTCTCTTATCATAGTAAGAATTAAATTAGTGCATTGGTGCTTAATGCACCCTTAGTAGCGTTCAGCATGAAGAATTAATGTAATTCTTACGATGATAAGAGATCCCATCGTTAATGCGCAAGCTCTGAAATTCCGGAATTAGATTTTGCACATTTCTAAAGGACGAGCGGCTTTCGTGGGAATGATAATTTACTTGGTGGTTTCTGTGGGTTACAGATACATATGTGCATACAAAATCACCCAAATCCATTTCAGTGAAGACTGCATTGTTTCTAGACGCAAAACCTGGATCGCAGTGAGCTCTTTAAAAACGATACAAATACTAAATAGATTATGTATAAATGTATTTTTAACAGCCCGACAAGTTTCAAGGAAATCGGAATGTACAGGTAGCAGCGAAGCCGTTCCCCCTTTCTCCCCCTCCCTCCCCCCGCTCTCCTCTCCCTCCCACACTCCAGTTTGACTGAAATAAACAAACATTTTGTCTCTCACTGCTCGCACTGAGCATGCATTTGATGACGTCACTGATAGTTGTGCGGAGATTTGCAGCGAGTTTTAAAGCGGCAATAAAATTTTCAAACCTATAGAAACGGCTACACTCTTCGTTTTCTCTTAGCATCCTAGTACTGTCTTTGAAAGACCTTTCACGTCGCATTAGTTATACATGGGACGTCACAGCCATTTTCTCATGGAAGATACCTCTCTCATAGCAATACAGAGCGAATTATTCCTGATTCTGGAGTGCATGTTCGTTGTTTTTGTTGTTATTTCCATTTTGTTTACTTCTTTCCATCTGTTCCCTTCCCTCCTTCTCTCGCGTTGCTATTTATTCACGTAGACTAGATCGAACTGAAAAACAGCCCGAGTTTAAATCTGATTTTGACGTGCATCAAACTAAAACAGCGCGAGTTTTTCCTGATTTCGACGGGCGCCTTTCCTTTTGCTGCTAGCTTCCTGTTGGCGTCTTTCTCTCACCGCCCTATCCCATACTCACGTAGGCTTGCTATTTTCACGTCTCACCCAGATAATCTCTTGGCGTGGGGACATTCCGTCACTGTGCTTGTTTCATTGTCTGTCTAAACGGACAGTTTAGTTGCTTGTGTCATGAACATTTTTATGTGTAAAGATTTGAGTTCACGAACTGAAAATGAAACAATACTGGACTATAATAGTGGAGAGTCTGTGACATACTTTGTGGACAAGTTAATCTGGTTATTAAGTGTAGATTTCATACGCTCGGATTCATTATTGTGAGCACTTGCGCATTATCGGTGGGATATCTTTCCATCGTAAGAGTTACATTAATTCTGCATGTTCAACGCAGCTGGTGGTGTATTCAGCACCATGCACATTCGTATCCCTCACGTCAAAAGATCCCATCGTTAATGTGCAAGTTCTTAGTTATTCTCTCGTTTTATTAATTAGTGAACATCGGTAGTAAGTTTACAGTGCAAATCTCTATAATAAATATGCAGTGGAACGTCAATAATGAGATTACACTAGAACCTCGATATTAAGTACCTCAGTAATAAGTTTCCCCCGTTATCAAATGTAGATTTTCTTATGCATGGATTGATTATTATTCTCTCGTTTAATTACCTTGTGAATATTCGTTTATATGGAACCTCGATAAAAAGCAAGTTTACCTCCTTAATAATTATAGAGTTTCATAATTTTAATAATTATAGAGTTTCATAATTGAAATGCACGGCGATAATAGATAAACTTTTTTCCATAAAGGTATGAAGGTGCCAATGTTTTTTTCACTGTTGGCTATATTAGGTTTTACACCTCTCATTAACTTATCCAGGGGTCCCAGGCCGAAATACTTTCCAGACATGTTGTTTAGCTCTTCCTGCAAATTTTTACACAAAGAAAAATGCTTCTAAACCAGTTAGCTTTTGAGAACTTAGGCAGTGAAGCAAGCTACCTAATATTTTAAGCCTTTTCACTCCGTAAACAGGGTAACAGGGTAACCTTACCTACCTAACAGCAACCACAAATTTTATACTTCAGTGGCTAAACCTCACCTATTTTGAGTCTACACATGTATTTGCACCTATCTAAGCCTTTGAAATTAAAATCCAACCCCTTTCCCCCTCCCCATGGCCAGTTTTCTGATTTTACAGGGACTATTTAATATTGCATTTTTTTTTATGCCAGGTGTTATTGGCATCTTCATACCTAAACAAAGGCATATTTATGATCACTTGTGAATGAAGATGAACACAACTGTAAGAACGAAGCATTTTTTAGCCCTTTAGGGTGTGCTCCTATCATGCTTTCATCCAAAGTTACTAGAGAAGGATGTATATATAAATATCATTTACACCTGTCCTTGCATTGTATTTCTGTTGTCTCTTAAGAGAACTGTTCATTCAGATTTCTTGCCTTTCAACAAATCAAGTTACTAAAGATGAAAGTTATCTTAAAATGTGATTTACACCTCATCCTTGCAATGCATGTTCTTCAAGAGAACTGTTCATTCAAATCTTTGTGAAATTTCTTCCCTTTTAACAAACCAAATTACTAAAGATGAAAGTTATCTTAAAACGTAATATACACCTCATCCTTGCAAGAGAAGTGCCCATTCAAATCTTTATGACATTTCTTGCACTGTAGTAANTTGTTTGTGAATATTTGTTTATGTGGAAACTCGATTTTAAAAAAAAGCCAGGTTACCTCCTTCTTAATTATATAGTTTCATAATTAAAATGCGCGGCGATAACAGAAAAACTTTTTTTTCCATAAAGGTATGAAGGTGCCAATGTTTTTTTCACTGTTGGCTATATTAGGTTTTACACCCCTCATTAACTTACCCAGGGGTCCCAGGCTAAAATACTTTCCAAACATGTTGTTTAGCTCTTCCTGCAAATTTTGATACAAAGAAAAATGCTCCTATACCAGTTAGCTTTTGAAAACTTAGGCAGTGAAGCAGACAACCTAATAATTTAGGGCTTTTCACTCAGTAAACAGGGTAACCTTACCTACCTAACAGCAAGCACAAATTTTATACTTCAGTGGCTAAACCTCACCTATTCTGAGTCTACACATGTATTTGCAAGCCTTTGAAATTAAAATCCAACCCCTTTCCCCCTCCCCATGGCCAATTTTCTGATTTTACAGGGACTAATTAAAATTGCACTTTTTTTTATGCCAGGTGCTATTGGCATCTTCATATCTAAACAAAGGCATCTTTATGATCACTTGTGAATGAAGATGAAGAAAACTGTAAGAACGAAGAATTTTTAGCCGTTTAGGGTGTGCTCCTATCATGCTTTCATCCAAAGTTACTAGCAGTGGAAGGTGTCATGAAATATCATTTACACCTGTCCATGCATTATGTTTCTGTTGTCTCTCAAGAGAACTGTTCATTCAAATCTTTTTTTTTCTTCTTCCTTTTCAACAAATCAAGTTACTAAAGATGAAAGTTATCTTAAAACGTGATTTACACCTCATCCTGCAATGCATGTTCTTCAAGAGAACTGTTCATTCAAATCTTTGTGAAATTTCTTCCCTTTTAACGAACCAAATTACTAAAGATGAAAGTTATCTTAAAACGTAATATACACCTCATCCTTGCAAGAGAAGTGCCCATTCAAATCTTTATGACATTTCTTGCACTGTAGTAAATCTTGATGTTCAGAAATTCCACTTTTATGCTATTTCTAGTCAGTAACGATTCCTAGTATGTGACCAGGCAAGCTTGTGAAATTCCTCGAATGCTGCAAATAGACACTGGAAATCCATCTGCACCATGATGTGTCATTTTTTTCTCTTCTTGTTTATTGAAAACATTCTGTTGGCTTGACAGCTGGCAGGCATGCACTTAGAATATTTGTAGCCTGCCCTGGTTTCAGACCGCCTATTCCAGTCATTCTCTTTTACTCTCTTCCCAGCTTCTCTCTGTCTCTGTATCTCTCTCAGAGAGATTACACACGCATATATGCATTTTTATATAAACACATTCATACACACACACTCTGCTATGTCGTATGAGTGACGAGTGCATGGTAGAACAAATTTCGCTGGAACGATACCGGTCTGATACCAATGCAACGAAAATTATTCCTGATTTTGGCGTGCATCTTCATTCTTTCGCTGTTACCTTTTCACTCTCTGTCACTGTCCCTCTTCCTCTCTCATTCACTCTCTGTCTCTGTCCCTCTTCCTTTCTCATTCACTCTCTCTCTCACTCTCTCCCCCTAGTCCTCTCCCTCTCTCTTTCATTCTCTCTCACACTCTCTCTCTTTATCCCTGTCTCTCTCTCTCTCTCTCACCACACGCGTAAACGCACGCGCGCACATACACCCACCCACACCCACACACACACACACACACACACACACACATACACACACACACACACAGACAGAGAGAGAGAGAGGATGAGAGAGAGAAACATTAAACTATTATATTCAAATATGGACTAAAGAGTATGTCTTCGTGCATGGGGCTTACTTTCAAAAGAAATAAATTTGATCTCCTTATTCTCGAGATCCATTTGAATAATACAGTGACAGAATTATAATGAATCCATGTATAAGCATCCATACTTTATAACAAATTCTATCTACTTATCTATTACTTATGTTCATAATATCGAGGTTTAACTGTATATGCGTCGCGTCATAAGCGCGTCAGGGAGCAAAACGTACCGATTTTTTTGGTGTATCTTTTAGTATGTATTGTACAGACCCAAAGAAAATGAGCTAGTGCTAATATGGTGTAGTGGTTTGATATCCTAGCGACTCTTATCTGAGCAGATTGTGCTGATATGTATACCTGTACCATATTATAAGCTTATGTGGGGAATATCATTAGAGGAACTGTTTGAAGATGTTGCGAGGTCGCTTTGAGAATCTTAAGGTACAGTATGTTAGTGAAGAGCCTTTTTGCATGCGACTTTTCATTGTTGTCATCATCATCATGATCTAAAACTGAGAAAAATTAAAAGCTCAACCATAAGTCAAGGAATTTATTAAAAATCTAGTTAAGAAATGCGACCGAAAATGACTTCTGGACGTTTTGGCTCTAAGGCCTTTATCAATTAATTAATGACATCATCATCATCATCATCATCATCATCATCATCATTATTATTCAGTGGCTTTTGTCACCAATCTTATCCTAACTCCAGGCCATCTTCTCTTCTTAGCTGATTGCTTACAATAAATTTAACAAGTTTAATCAGTTGTAACTCAGACCACAATTGTGGCACGTGGGTGAACAACAGAGTATATACATTGGCAACAGGACTGCACATGATACTTTGAAGCTAAACGTTTCAGAGCTGACTTTCAATGGATACCTACCTTCTTAAATTGCAGTCGTGTTACTTATTAGAAAATTTGATTCGTCCATATTTACGTTAGGTTATGCGATATATTATTTTGTATATTATGACGGGCGACATGAGGGTCGAGAATGAATGGAAGACACTAAAAGCAAGATAGTATAGACACGCTAAATGGGTAGCATGGATAGCATCTGTGGCTTACACAAAAGATACTGCGCTTACAAACCACGCAGATATAGAGGCTGTTGTACGATCAATAACAGTGCTCTCGTGTCGTGTCATCATCATGCATCTATTAAGTATGTTATCCATTAATGCCATTTATAAGAGAGAGAGAGAGAGAGAGAGAGAGAGAGAGAGAGAGATGTGTGTAAGGAAATGAGGGCATGTATGAATGATAAAAGAGTAGTTTAGATAAGTGAGTGAATGAATTAATTAAGAACATAAGTGTTGTGTTTCCTCATTTACAAGTTGGTATTGTCTGAGCTTATTAAACTTATTGTTATTGTTGTTCTAAACACTAATAGTGCTACTGTAGAAACCCCCCCCCCCCCNTCTCACAATATTTGGCTTATTAATTTGTCAGGACTAAAGCATACTTTATAGTGGTCACATCGCTTAGGAGGCAGGACTTGGGGTTTATCACTCCACCTCTGGCACCCAATCTCGCCTGGGTACTAGAGCTAGGGTCTTACTTATAAATATAACTGTTCCTCGAAAAATTGCATTTCGAACCCCAAAAATTTGCGCCAAAATTTGCAAAACTTTTGCAAAAATAGTTTCATCATTTCGTTACATTTATCACAGTGTTTACTAAAGTACCCTTGCAAAATGTAGAAATGGAACATATGTAATCATATTGCAACTGTGGCATAAGAAACAAGCACCGTTTGACCAGATTTGGTCAAATTTGCACCGAATTTTCGGAAGATTTCTAAATTGGCGAAAATTTGCAAACCTGGCCTCATAAATGTGGAAATTTGCGGTAGTTTGCAACCGCGATTTTCTGGGAGGACAGATCTAATGTTTTCTTTTTCCTCTTTTTAGGAAATAGGAGCCCTAATCACCATGAATAGAATCTGTCGCTGTAGACGGGCAACGGAAGTAACCCAGAGTATCACTGCCAGTTAGAAAAGCCACGTTACTTCCCTGAAATGAAAGGATAACCTGTAACCAACCACCACCGAAACCCCAATCTGAAAGGCGTGGGCTCCAAAACAAAAACAAAACAAAAATGAAAGTAGGAGACAAACAGTAATGCTTAATATGAGCTTTCGCCTAATCTGAACTTATTTCATGCTCATGAGAAGCGTGGCGATTATGTGGCGTGGACTGTACTAGAATCATGTCATCAAAATGGATGGGAGACAGTAGCATTCATCCTTGTGTGATAATGTTTATGAAGTTACACCTTAAGAAATCACGTGGTTATTTCAGCTGTTGTGGCTTATAACTCATTACCAGAATTAATTAGACTATCCGGCGAGTTATAGCTATTTATAGATTACCATCACACCCTTAATACATCCGGTAGCCAATTATGGACTACTATTCACACCCTTATTACTTCTGGTACGGCGTAATATAGCCGTAATCGTGCTGACACGCCGTAAAACACAAACTCAACTTCTGGTACGATCGAATTGAGAATAGTCCATTATTATCTCCTATCCTAATTCATCCTTTTGCTTTTTTCTGTTTTTCAGAGCTCTATTAGGCGTCACCGCTCCTATCATGGCCCCAACACTTTGGCCAACAAGTTTCGTCACAGCAAGGCCGTAAGGCGGCCCTCGGGATCTTTTACATACGTCAGGTAAGGAGGGAACTGTGTTGGTGGGGCTTTGATGTGTGTGATGCTGATTTGCTAGCAGTGGAGTTACTGTTGGTGCTGATTGTTTTGTTGTTGTTGTTGTTGTTGTTGTTGTTGTTGTCGTTGTTGTTGTTGTTGTTGTTGTTGTTGTTCTTGCTGCTGCTGATACTATCGTTCTTGTGGTTGTGGTCGATGTGGTTTTTAATTTTATTTCTTCCTCTTCTTCTTCTCCTTCTCCTCCTTCTCCTCCCTCTTCCCCACCTCCTCTTTCTTGTTCTACTTCTTCTTCTTCTTCTTCTTCTTCATCATCTTCTTCTTCTTCTTGCTATTGTTGTCCTACTTTTTGCAGCGATCGTGGCTGTAATCGTGTCTTGTTTTTCTTATTGGACTGAGAGCATCAAGGACATATTGGTGCACAGCTTTTTTTTCAAACTTCCTTCTGTCTCCATCTCTCTTCTTCTTCTTCTCCTTCTTCTTCTTCTTCTTCTTCTTCTCGCTCTTCCCCTCTCCCCGACCTCGGAACCCCATGAGTTCCGTATCTCATTGCCCGCTCCACCTGTGTGACAAGAAAGGTCAGTCAGAACAGAGCGTGTTCTGACGTCACTGATACACTGTACAGATACCCTACAGGTCGTTTATATAGCCCGTGTCAAAGATCCTAGACTGATGTACTGTACCTTACGCACTCGTGCACTATATCCTTGCTGCGCAGCGTGGATCAAAATCGTCGATCCTGATCTATTTACCCATGCGCTTTTCGTCCTCTGACTATGAGTACTTCAAAAGCTTAGGAACTGATATTTTAGAGCTTTCGTTTGCGGTGCATTTCTATGCATGCTGGCGTCAGTCATACTGTTGCAGGGATGCAGTGTTTTCTCTAGGTCATAAAAGTTAGGGGGAGACCTCCCTATCTGTCATCAATTTGAGGGCCGGTTTGTACATTTTTAGAGGGTTTTTTGGTTTTTCTTAAGCAATGCAAATTTTGAGGTGCATAAAAGAAGGGAGATCGGTGCGGATTCCATATACTGGGAGGGGNCTATATCCTTGCTGCGCAGCGTGGATCAAAATCGTCGATCCTGATCTATTTACCCATGCGCCCTTCGTCCTCTGACTATTAGTACTTCAAAAGCTTAGGAACTGAGATTTTAGAGCTTTCGTTTGCGGTGCATTTCTATGCATGCTGGCATCTTTCATACTGTTGCGGGGATGCAGTGTTTTCCCTAGGTCATAAAAGTTAGGGGGAGACCTCCCTATTTGTCATCAATTTGAGGGCCGGTTTGTACATTTTTAGAGGGTTTTTTTGTTTTTCTTAAGTAATGCAAATTTTGAGGTGCATAAAAGAAGGGAGATCGGTGCGGATTCCATATACT
>JAWQUT010000033.1:1986440-2004223 GCA_033807755.1 Ellobium chinense
TTTCAAAGTTCAAGGGGCAAATCGCTGAGTCTGGAGTAAACGCTGGAGATGCTACTCGTTTTTCATGAAATTATCTGAACATTCTGCCCTTTCACGTAAATTTAAATTACATAATTTTATTGATAGATGCTCATATGGTAGATATTTACATATAGCATGGGGTGTCATTTTAGAGAGACACCTGTATATGGGTAAAATAGGTAAAACCGATAAAATACGTATGATATATAGAGAGTGGTTCTAGGACAAGCGCAAGATGACTTGAAAAGTGCGAACATTTGTAAGCAGTCTCTTAGGCTGATGTCAGATAGCTGTCTCTGACTGAAAGACAACATTCTCTGACTTTAGAGAGTTTTCTGGGAAGAGTGGCATCTTCCTGCTGTCTTTTTCTCGACCTGTTATTGGCATCAGACTTCAATGTCGGTATTCGTCATAATTTCGTTCCTGATTCAAAGCAGTCCCATTTGTTGAGTAGGTACTGTTTCCCCTAAAGGGACAGGAATAGAAATTTGTTTCATAGTCTAAAAAAAAAATCCACGTATTTTTCACAAACATTTAGACAGCCTACAGTTTCCTTCCGCCTGACCATAAATGAAAAAAAAATCCCGCTTGAATTTTGGGATTTTAATTTAATGTACGTCGCCTTTACTGGTGCTGTGTGACGTCATAAAGCGAGAAACGCTAGAGGACGATTGATGCGAACGCATGTGCCGTGTAGGATGAAAATCCCGACTGGGCGAAAGGAAAAAAAATATACGCGGTTTATATTT
The DNA here is from genome assembly GCA_033807755.1 of Ellobium chinense. Classification (NCBI taxonomy): domain Eukaryota; kingdom Metazoa; phylum Mollusca; class Gastropoda; order Ellobiida; family Ellobiidae; genus Ellobium; species Ellobium chinense. Next base: position 1,987,211 of record JAWQUT010000033.1, read on the forward strand.
TAGAAAAAATAATGAGGACTTAACAGACTGTGAAGCAAATAACTACTCTTGACAGGTCAAACCACTACCATGTCTTCCTTAAGGACTTCTTAACCATCTGGACGCGTTTTCCAGGAAATGTTTACTTGCTGTTCAAGTGACATCGCCCAGCTGAAACCATTGCCACTTTTGACACTTGACACTGTAGCAATTTGATATCTTGTTAGTACGGTGTGTTGTTGTTTTTTTTCATTTAAAATTACGCTTCAAGAACTATTCAGGTCGTTTTGCGGAAGCCATGGGTTTTCATGGCATAAAATATCAGTCTTTGTCATAGTAGTATGTTCCTACTGTTTTTTGTTGCCCACATTCCTTCAGACAAATCGCCCACCTTCGTTTAAGATTGCATACTACGTCGCACTCTAATGTAAACAATGGTGACCCGCGTATGTGACTATGACTTTATGTTACTTGTTATTTGAGAGCTTGTGCATTAAGGAAGGGATCTCGCACCATCGTATGAATTGCATTAATAGCGTTCAGCATGCCGAGTTGATGTAGTTCTTACGATGGTAAGGGATCTCATGGTTAATACACAAGTTCTGTTTCCTTTATGTGTTTTTCAAAACCTGTGCAATTTTTTGTGAGTTCAGTTTTGGGGGTTGTTTGTGATGAAGCCTTGAGCAAAGCCTTAGTGTCTTTCGCAGAAGGAATACATTATTGTATTTCTGTACGTTGGAGAATAGAGCGTGCCGAGATGTCACTTTCTTTTCTTTTTTTTTAAAGAAAAATTCTGGGGATTTTTTGTTGGAATTGCTGTCAAAGTTCCTGCTGGAAAAAAAAAAGTGTTGTATTTCAGTGCAAGTGCCTTTTCCATCCGCTCTGAGCAAATTGGTAGAATTTACAGCGCCGAAGAAAGTTTTGTGTTTCTTTTTTTTCGTCTTGTATTTGATAAACTTGGATTTGTTGTTGTTGTTTTTTTTCAAATGTCCTCTCGTACATTGTGTTCTCAGGGATGCCATTTAGGGGAAAAATCCAATTTTCTGAAAGGTTTTGCAGGACATTCATGAATATAAGCTGGATCAACGCTGACAGGCACTCCACGTAATGAAATATTGTAGTTTTGTTTTCATGGTAAATTGACTGGACTGGCAGCGTGGAATTGCTCTGTTCATGGTATTAATTTGTCTAATCTCTTGTGCTCAAACCCTGTAAGTGTATGGAAGATAGGAAAGCACTTACAATATTTGAACAAAGTGTGAGCTTTTCGCCATGGTGAAAGTGTCCCAAGTGTGCTGCGTGTTTGGCTTTGTCCCTTGTCTGTGCATCTGCTCCACTCTAAACACCACAAAGGGAAAATAGAGTTTTTGGGTGCCTAAAGTTTTTCAGAATGAAGAATCCCACGACCGTATATTGATGCGTGCGGAATGAAATCGACCACAGTAATCAACACCAGACTTCGTAAGAGGTCTATTCAGACCCCTATAAAAACTTCTGATAGTTTTTTGTGATTTGGGTTTATCTAGATAGGTCAGGACGTCGGTTTCTAGATCATGTACATGTATAAAAGTCTTCTCCATGATGCAAGTGTATACAAAGCATAGAGCCAGACATTACATTGTTCCTGGTTTCCCAGGCTTGTGTATAAATGCACGTTATATTTATGTTGTTTGTGTTGTAAAAGTGTCCATATTGTGCAACTCCAGACTTCGTTCCAGATGACCTTCCTCATTCGTGATTGTGGGTTTTTTTTTTATTTTGTTTTGCGTGATGAAAGTACACACATGTATATTCTATGCACTACGTATGCCAGATATCAAATTGTTCCTGGTTTCCCCCCTTCATGTCTGTTATCTGAATCGCGCCTGTGTATGTTATATTGTCAAATCATTCATAACAATGTCTTGCTTATATGTGTGCTCTGTGTACTTGAGCTAAAATCATTGCATTGTGTCGAGGAAAGTGTCCATATTGTGCAACGCCAGGCTTCATTCGAGATGGTCTCACCGCCAGTGTTCGGAGCGCCCTGAAAGCACTGACACTGTGTATTTGGTTTATCAAGATTGGTCAGGATATCCTGATCGGAAAAATATACATACGGTTTTTCCTGCGTGATAAAAGTGTATACAATGCGTTGTGCCAGACATTCCATTGTTCCTGGCCCCCCCCCCCCCCCCCCCCCNTCCGCACCCCAGCTGCAGCTCCGTGTAGAATCCATTTCCGTGGTCATATTGTGCTGATCAGCCGCAGCAGCATCCGCTTGTAGTGATGTCAATTCCGAAGTCAGAGACAGCGGATCATCTCAAGCTGGAATAATGGATATAAGCAGAGTGCTGCACAGTCAGCTGGTCAGAATGTAAGTGGTCCGTGGTTTTGTCACTAGAGGATCCGTTTGTTGTTGTTGTTGTTGTTGTTGTTGTTGTTGTTGTTGTTGTTGTTGTTGTCGTCGTTTTTGTTAATGATGTTGTTATGTTGTTGTTGTTTTTGTCATCGTTTTTGTTAATGATGGTATTATGTTGTTGTTACTGCTGTTATTGTTGTTCTGATCTTTGTCACCATTGCTCTTGTTGTTATTATTGTTGTCATTTGTGATATCGTTGCCACAGTCGTTGATATTCATTTCCTTCTTCCTATTGGTGCCTTCAGGTTACATCATTTCTTCATTTTTGTTTGTCGCCAGCAGTACCAATATCCAAAGGGTAGATGTTATGGTAGTAGTCAGTCGTTGCTGTTGTTGTTGTTGGTGGTGGTATTGGTGGTGGTCGTCTTTTCGTTATCATTACCACTCATTGTGCTAAATCAGTGTTATTATTATCACCGCTGTTGTCACAGACCGTGTCATTATAACTCATTAACGATGACGTCATTGTTATTCTCGTTGTCTGCGTTTTTAATTCTCTTACAGTCAACTCTGCTTAATCGCAACCTTTTGGAAGTACATGAAACGTTCCGATGAAAAGTATTTGCTCTTGTCCAGTGACTATTAAATAGCAGTGTAGCATTTTGTTATATAGAAGTAGAAAATCATGCGATTAAACGGAAGACGCGATAATCCGAATTTCGATTAAGCGCAGCAGACTACTTTCGATAAAGATAACGCTGCCTATGCTCTGATCCTGAATATGCATAGTGGTTTGGTTTACCCTGTATCGTTGCTTTCATCACCTCTCCTCCACAACACGCCTGCCCTTTATGTGGGCCCCCACATTGCAACCTTTCCTTAACTCCTATTGCTCTTTGGCCCTTTTCTCTTGTGTCAGCAACACAAATTCACTTCCATCTTCTGACTTACGCCCTTTCCGGATCCATATTATTCGCCTTTTTTTTCTTCACGTTTCCCACGCACGTCGTGCCTATAATTTATTATCCCCCCTTCATCATAATCCCTTGCCAATTTTGTTGTGGGTCTGTTCAGTGTCATTATTTTGTTGCCTATTGTGGTGTTGTTGTTGTTGTTTTTTTCATGGCTTAAAGTATTTTCATTTGCCCCTTTTCTTATCCTTGTCATTGACGGTTCATTCTTTGCAGTCGCTTTTTTAAGTCGCTTGGTATGGTAAGGATCCTTTGCTTATCATGATGTTGTGATGCTGCGTATGGCCAGTCGCGGAAACGTCATGTCTCCTACAGTACCATGCTTCCAAGTGGCTAGGTAAGAGGTTAGGGGTGGGTCGGTGGAGGGTGCATAGTGATTTATGTTTTCAAATCAGCCAACTGGGACAAACAATCTTGCATTTGCCATAGTCTCAGAGTTGAAGCTCGAAAACATGAAGGACGGAGTAATGCTTCTAGTTATTGGTAAACAGGAGTTGTGGTTGAAAACCAGAGCTGCGAGGTTAGAAAAAAAGTGGGCGGCGCTAGCCAAATTTTGCAATGTGGAGACCTCCGCTGGCCTAATTCAGCCACGCGGAGAGCTAATTGTTCAGCTTTTTGGGAAAGGTCATTTCTGCATCAAGAAATTATGTTGTAAGACCGCAGAGCCAGCTATGAAACAAAACGATATCACGGGGAGGGCGACCTTGGGGACCTGCGCCCCCCCCCACCCCTCTCCCCACCTGTATGTTATCACTGATTTCTCATCATTATGGAAGGCCTCGCCCCATTTATCGCCCACGTCTGCCACTCCTCCCATTTCCCATTTCCTTGGTCACGGACCGCCTTCTATCCGATCTAACGCAGTTCAACTCTTATCCTGGATGTACACGGCTGAACCTGGTAATCGAATGTCCCTTTACACGTTCACATCGAATCTCCTGAGAATTAGATCGAAATATGTAATATTAGATTCTGACAAAGTGGGATTTTATTTTTTTTTTGGTCTTTCGATAACATGTTCTTGGTAAAATCGATCGAGTTTTGAAATCGAAACGTTGATGATAGCTTTCAAAGACGATCACCTGAAAATCATTACTCAGGAGATATGGTGAAAATTGAATGAACAACAGGTTACAGTATTTTTTCAAGTGATTTAATATATTATTTTTTACCCATAGGGTGGATCTCCAAGATTTCGTATTTAAAAAGGTTCGTAGTGATCAGATATTCTCTGATGAAAGCTTTTCTACACCACCCTGCAGCCATGCACTTGAAGTTTTTGAAATAATATGATATTTGGGCTGAACATTGCATCATAATACAACATGGGGTTTTCAAGTGCTCGCGGGGGTGTGCATGTTTCCCGTCATGTCCAGATGTGTTCGCTGCACTTATGGTTGTTTCCTCTTCACTTATGAGCACTTGAGAGCTTCGTGCATACTCCTAAACACACGTGCAGACATAAAACAATCGGCGTTTTCGGGAATGTGCACCGACGAACTTTCACACAATCGGGTTTAGTTATAAACACTTTAGTCAGGGTCATGGGTGTAGATATGGGTGGGAAACAATGAGGAAGGGGAAAGGTTGGGGGGAGGAGGGCGGTGTCACTCAGAGATCTGGGCATTTCTTTTCTGACCAAATGGATCTAGAATCGTGTGCGGTTTAACTCATCTGACTGTGGCCTAGGCGTTCTGATACAGAACGCGTGTATCAGAACGCCTAAACTGTGGCCCAACAGGCAAAGTACGATAAGTACACTTGGATAGATACAAATTATGGACATCCTTCCTCCTCCCATACACTTGAAACCACATGACTTCCCACTTTTCAGGGAAAACACATTGTGCAGGTTTGATACGCGACAGGCATGATATTGAATGGTCCTAAAATACAAGGAAGTCAGTTTTCATCGATTTTAATCTGGTCGGTCGGTCAGTCCGTCCGTAGGTCGGTCATAAGACATTAATAGTCGTCGTTGAACTTTGAATTTTGGGGCCTCTGAAATTGGCGTTTGTGAATAACAGAAACTTTCGACACCTCCGATATTTCCGATATTTTATCAAAATTCGTAAGTATCGAAAGTATAGATGTTCATAACCGAAATTGCTCACACAACACCCTCTCTTGCGAATGTTTAACTAGACTGGATGTGGATTGTATGTATAGATGTACTGGTGTTTTGCTGAGCGTTGCATCACTGCCTACATATGGTCGAAGTACCGCGGGAATGTCAGCATCTAATTAAGTGTACTTGTTGCACTTTCCATATTGCCCCACGCATACAGAATATACACGTAGTCGACCCCGCGTAACCGCAACTGCATGGAAGTGTAGAAAAAAAATGAGATAAAGCGGAACGTATCATAATGCAGCGATGCTTCTTGTCGGCTTTGATGTCGTTTGGCCGAAATTATTTTGCTACAAACGAAGGGCATAGTTGCTGTAAAGCGGGAACGACTGCACCTTAGAGCTTCGAGCGTCTGCAGAACATATGCGACTTGAAACAGTCAGGTGTTTTTGAGATTGTTAAATTATTGGCTTTCATCGCAACAGGCTGAGGCCAATACATTTGGCTGTATGGCAGTGGGTGGAGAATGGGTTAAGAAATTTGGAGCAAATGAAGAGGCAGTGAAGGAGGGGAGGTATGTTCCGTTATGAATTGCCAAACTTTTCAGCTAGGCTGTTCTTTGCATATTTCATCCGAGCTCACTTCCGGTTTCAGCAAACTATATAACATGTAGGTTCATAGTAGTGTGATCGCGTATTCATAACTCGCTTCCGAGAGTGAAATATGTTTCAACCAATAAAAGCCAATGTAACAGACCGTTTAGCCAATCATAACTTCTCTTACAGTGGAAAGTAGAAAACGGAAGTGATGATTACTGGAGTAGTGGCTTGCGATGCCCGGATGACAATCAGTGCATTATAACTGAAAGTGGTCAACTAGAGGAGGGGGAAGGCAGACACGTATCCTTTCACCCCTTTCATTCGATCCTGGTCGTGGGTTTAGTGGTGTTCCACCCTTCCTTCCTTCCTTCCTTCCTTCCTTCTTTCTTTCATTTCTTCTATATCGTGGCTCATGTATGTTTGTCTTCCTCCTTACCAACTTCTGACCAGACATTTTGCGTGGCTTCTTCTTTCATTTTTCCCTCTTTCCCTCCCTTATTGTCTCCTCTTGTTATGACTGTTGTGTAAACATCCACCTACCAGTAATTTACAATAAAACAAACGACATTTATAACATAGAGAAAGCAGTCTGTCACTGTCTGTGTAAACTGCGCGCGGTGCACACTAGGCACAAATCACTTGGAAGACACTTCCCTGATGCAAATGGTCCGGATTTCACGACTGCGTCACTTACTGAAATTGCCATTATTGTCATTAGCAATGACACACGGGCGGGTTGTTTCCCTTCTTTCTTCCTTTTTCAATAGTTAGCCAGTGTTGTTACGCAGTGCGCTGTCACGACCTTTCTAGCGTGTTATCCCATGTTAACACACTGCAGCACAGAGTTACGCAGGTTCAGAATGCGGACAACACGCCTGCTTGGCATAGCCGCACGTAGGACACCGTATCCAAGGAAGATAATTCACGGTGGTGTCATGGTCAGTCATTGTCCAGTCTTTACACAGCTACAGTTGACTCAGCTTAATGGCCAAGTGCCTAAAGTCATTGTCACTTAATGGCAGCCTTTTGTTGTCAGGCGGTTGTAAGGGTCCAAGATGAACGGTACCGCGTGATCGCTCCCTCCGTTTAATCGCAGAATTTTCCATGCGTCCACAGAGATACACTGCAGTGCAGTGTAGTGTTGATATAATGTTCCTTGTCGTCTTGCGAGTCCGTTCGCTCCAGTTCGTACCTGGTTCAAGTGGTCATTGGTCAACGTGTTACATGGTAAAATGTGACTTCAGCTTGTCCCACAATGCCGCTATCGGCCTCATGGCGCCATGTCAAATTCTCCAAAGTTCTTTCAAAATTCTTTTGAACGAAGGGGGCCAAACACTTAGCTTTCACCCAGAATGTTCCCTTGTTATGGTGTTACTCCTCAGAATTAGCTCGACGGCACTATGTTTATACAGACCCAGAATGAATGCCTTGTAATTATGCTGCATATAGTGCATCTGGCCTCATGGGACATTTAGCAAAAGTTTATATCGCATTACATTGCATGCTCAGGATCTAAGATTCCTTTTTCAGAATCATGGGCAAGTAGGGAAATGACCGAAATGTTTCGCCTCATGCAATGTATGTGATTTGATCGCCTCTGGACCATGAGTGTTAAAGTCAAGTTTCCAACAGGTCAGAACACACAAGTTTCCAACAGGTCAGAACACACCTCTTGAGAAGTTTGCTTACTTGACTTCCTGTAAGGACAGTCATGTTCTTGCAAACAGAAGAGTAAAGTGTTCTACTGTGTCATAAAATCTAGATGACAGATGGTTGCGTTGGTTGATGCAGTTTGATGACGACAAAGATTTGTTGGACATATGATCCTAGCATATCTGTTAGATATTGCTGTGCTGCAGTACATACTCCTCCAGTTAACCGATGTCTAGACATACTCTCCCACACAAATACGGCAACGGTGTGAACATGTGGGCGAAACTCGAGGTTTCAACATTTTTTTTTCTCAAATCATAACCTTTTTGTGCGCTAGTCATGGCTACCTAATCTGGTAGACCTGTTGCTGTGGTGCTTGATGTCCTTAGCCTTGCCATCTCTCCTGTCCCACCCAGTTTCACAGATGAGCGAGTTGTGTACCGTACCGGAAAGACTTCCATGTAATTCTTGATCCAACCTCTAATCATGACCGCATCGATGAGTCTGTTGAGTCTTCAGGTATGACCTCAAAGCCGTCACCCCTCAGGGTATCTTTCCTTTGGTTAGTAGGGGCTGCTCCTAAAGTAGGTTCATGCCTACGCAACACTTTCTTAACACAGTGAAACTTTAGTTATTTTAAACAAATTTATTGTATCTGTTTCAAATTCTTTATGTTGAGTCTTGGCAGAATCACACATAGTTTTAATACTTTTTACAGACTACGTCCGTTTAGTGATCAAAATTATAAAAGTACAGTCAAGCTAAAGAAAAATAATCTTTTACCCATGATTTACAAGCAGAATCCATACCTGCATCTTTCCTGTGACCTTCGACATAATGTGCATGCAGTTGGACAGCGCCAATCGTGTCCATTTTGAACGGTTCCCAGACTCCCGTTGTAGTAACGTGTTGAAAAGTTCAAAGTACTGATTGCGTGTTTAGGTGCCCTGGAAAACGGCACTGGTAACTAACTGAGGTGGTTTAATTTTTTTAGTTTTGTTTTTTCTTGCATGTTGTCTTTTTATTTTCTTCTTCATGCAAGACTGGCAAGGACTGGTGCGTCTTATGACGTAATCCAGAATTATAAATTAATTTTTATATTTAAAAGAAATGTGATGGACGAGTTTATACATGACGCTGCCATCATGTTGAAGCAAAAGAAATCTGCAAATATCATACTTCTTCTTTAGAACCGCAATTGCTTGGAGACTTTTAGAATTATCTTTCTGTCTCTCAGTGTTATCTTTAAACACAAGAGCATGATCCTGTTGATGTAGAAAACCGTGTATTTTCTCCTCGTCAGTTGTAGGTATACGTGATGATATCATCGATTTACTAGGGGATCTTTACGTGTAAAAAGTGTCAGTATTTTTGAACAGTTTTAGAACCACTGAATGTTGAAGATCCAATGGGAATTTCCACCATCGCTTAGCAGCTGCTTGGGATCTGTCCACATCGTGACCACATGCGCTGTAGCGTCCATGTATAACTTTCATGTGTTGCTTACATCGTAAATAGGTGCGTATGAACGCAGGTGTTGATTGAAGATCTGCCGTGCCTTAGTTATGATTGTTTGTTTGCTGTCGTGCCAACTGCCTTTAATGAGCTGCGCGTCACATTGTATTTACAAGGGCAAATCTGTGTCAGGTGATATTATCATGTCCACCCGCTTAATTGCAACTGTTCTGGAGCATTGGGAAAATTACGATTAAAAGGGAGTTGTGATTGTTCACGCTCTTTGAAGTTAGTAATATAGCAACATTTTGTTCTTAAAATGTTGTGATTAAACAGTTTGGGAATAAGTAGGGTTAGTAGAGTTAAACGTAGACTATTTACTGTGGTGACAACTGGACGTGGCTGATTATTCTTGTGGTAGCCGCTGGGCTTGCATACGATACAAAAACCAGAGAGTCGCTTTTGTAGAGACATTTTTGGTCTCAAACCTGCATGAAGATGATAAGAACAAGCTTCTAAAGGATGAATTGGACCAGAATGCTACCAGAGTAACAAGCTGACCAGTGCTGAGATATTTATAGAAGTTACCAACTGAACTTCGATGCCAGGGCTGGGAAACGGCACTGATAGAAACGCCTGATACACTGCGGACGCTGTGAACCCAGATGCCAATCGAAAACCCACAAGATACTTGGCAGGACCGTTTGTTTACATTCCAGCTAATGTCGATGGTACTATCGTAATTGTGTGTGTCAGGCAAGTAAGATTGTACCAGATACTCCGAGAGAGAGAGAGAAAAATTTGTATTTTAGATTCTAATGTTTGGATGTGTTTGCAGTAAAAACTCCTGGAAATTCTGAAGTAAATTTGCTAAGTTTTTTGTTTTTTTTTAAAATTTGCTAAGTTAATTTTACTGCTCAACTTCTCTCTCAATTCTTTAGTGGTAATTTCTTCGACTTGTTCGGGCACTCAGCACTTATTATATTTTATGTGGTTTTTTGGTTGTTTTTGTTATTCACCTTATATCTCCTTACTAGATTTCATGAGTCCTTGTGCAGGACACAGTTTAGTACTACTCTGATGGATACTTCCACAAAACTTTGAACATTTTTATTAGACGTCTTGGTGAAGAAACCTAACGTCCAAACCAACAGCTTGCAGAGACAGTCTTAAGACGGACCGTGACATTAAAAATTTACTTTTGGTCACCCCATGGTTGCTTAAATTAGTGAGAGCAACTGCTGGTTGTGCTCGTTGCCAGTTTGCCTTTGGTGTTTGGGATAACCACGATTGAAGGAAGAAATATTCAGCGGGACCTTCTTGCAATGAAGCATTGTCACACAGCGCCAGCCGGGATTAACCTTGCGTAAGTTATCGTCTTTCAGTATTGTCCATGCTAAGTGTATTTCGCTCTTCCCTCCCAACACCAATTTCTGTTCTGATGCAATTTTGAATCTTTACATACTTTTCTGTCAGATCAAGACATGAACCAAATTTAAATGATAGGTTATTTGAGGTGCAGACAAGTTCTGAAACTTCTTTTCAAAACCAGGGGATGTCTCAGCTTTTTAAATTTTTGTCACTTGGAGAGACCCGTCCTCGGTGTGTCTTTCTTTTCATATTGCCATCGACCAAAGCTTCCCGACTGACCATCTGCATGTAAAGAGAAAGATATTAGTTTTCCTCATAGCCTTTGCATTTTTACTCTGTTGTATTAGCAAATTCTTACTTGTAAGTCTGCAGTTTTACTTGTAATTAATCTCCTCCTAGCTTGCGGGAGCCTCAGCCACATAATGCATAAAAATAGAAGCCACCTTAGGCAAAAAAGGTGGTGTATATATATTTCCAATGCAGTGAGAAACAAGAGAGGATCTGTTGTATTTGCAATATGATTAAAATATCAGTCTTGTCTGAAAATATTTGGAGACACGGACAGTTTAAAATAATCTCCTATATTTGCGTTTGTTTTTTAATTTATTTTTTTTATTTTTGGTGGAGCTTGATTGAAATCATTCCAGTTCCAACGAGATGGCATCTCTAAAATTAGGGTAGCAATTTTTTTCCTTCTAAAACCTGACCTGGACGAACAAAACCGGCACATATCCCCTTCATGCTATGAAAAGAAAATGGGTTAGAGTGGGATGGTTTTTTTCCAATAGATCAGGTGACTATTTATGTCACATCCGTTTAATAATGTTATGGGTTTTCATAAGTCAAGCAATGTGAACCGCAATATACTCGGTTATCGCGCCAGTCAGTCCCGTAATATTATCCGACGTTCATGTAAGTTTATGGAATCTGGATCTGTCAGTCTTGGGGTATTATGCTCACCTCTCTGAAACGGTCACCAAATCAGGAGTCATTCGGACACGACTCTTTCTCTGACCGTTATAGGTAGGTATGACTTCACTTTGAGGGTCATTGTCTGATGTCCTCCTTGAATGAGGCTTTACTTTAATCAGAACCCGTCTGCAACTGATAACCAGGGCAATCGTCGAGTGACTGGGGATATTGCGTGGGGGGTGTCTGGCCAAGATTGACTCAGGAACAAAGGATAATAGAGAGATTGGAGAGAGAATAGCTGCTAAATTAAAACCAGAGCACGAAAACAAACGGCAGGAACAATGTGATTTTGGTGACAGGGCTCGAAGGACGACAACGAAGAGGGTTCTATCTTCATTTCTAGAATCAGTGTCTTACAACAGTTTGTGAAAGCGGCATTCGACCTCAGTCAGATGATCATTGTAGTTGATAAAGGGTGAGACTCAAGGAACTGGGCACAGTGCTGTTAAGAGAAAAGTTTCTTAACATGGGCAACCTGTAAGTGTTCTGTAGCCGTATGCATAATCCATACGTTAACTAACGTGCTGCGTTAACTGCAGTGAACACTACTAATGTTTTGGAAGTCTCTTATGGTTAGCGCAGTGCGTTAATTAACGTAAAGATTATGCATACGGCCACTGGTAATCTTTCTTGTTTTTTTATGCCTGTGATGTAAATGATACTGTCGGATATTCGGAAATTCTTTCATTTTTTAATATAATGTCTATTTAAAAATATCTTTAGATTTCTTATTTTGTTGATATAGGTGAAGAATTCGCCTGTCCGGAAAGCTAAATACTGTTTTAAAAAGCTAAATACTATTTTTAAAAAAAACAACAGATTGCCATGTGGCTAAACTACGCCAGCCGACGCCCACTCTTTTTTATTGTCTTTGTAGCTCAGGTTTCTAATCACAAAGCTTGGTCACCATTACCTATGAGCATTACTTTAGTCCATTTACCTTTTCCAGCCTCACTCTAAGGCCATGGCAAATTTTATTATGGGATTGTAAGTCCTGTGGCCGTATGCATAATCCTTACTTTAGTTTACGTACTGCGTTAACCACGGAAACTCCCAAAACATCAGAAGTGTTCACGGTGGTTAACTCAATGCGTTAATTAACGTATGAATTATGCATACGGGCACTGGTTGGTTAATTCGGAAAGGTGAATTATTCACACCCAGCCCTGTCAACCCATCAGTTTTGCTATTTGTCGAAAATCGTCATTCACATTTTGCTTAAAACAATAAAATGGAAATGCTTTGCTACGGAAGATGTAGTGCTTGTGTAAATTTTTCAGCACTTGGGTGTCCGGAATTTGTCTTTGGAACTCTGTTGGTGTCTGTTTTCATATAAATGCAAAACAGATATCCTAGGTCAAAATAAGAACGCACAGTTCAAATAGACATTAATTGAGAAACCTCTTTCCTCAAGAAAAAAAAAAAGCTGACCTTCTTCACAGATTCTAGAGATCTAATAATATAAAAAAGCCGAGGCCATCTTCTGCATGACTACTCATCGGAAATGGAATTACGCTAAGATTCGCAAGGGAAATAATTGTTTTTCAAGGGTTACTGAGTATGTTATGCCCTTGGCCAGTAGAACTAGCGATAGTCTGTAATTGTCATGGCACGGCGAAGAAATTTAAAAGTCTTCAAGGTCTGGACGTCCTCAAGGGTGTCATTTTATTGCACAGTACATTAGCCCCTTTAATTATATCGCACATAGTGGAGCACGGATACTTTGGGACCGGCCAAAAATGTAGTTTTTAGCAGAAATATGTTTTAACCACACACTTACTCTTAGAGAAGAAAACGTGGGACAAAAATACTGTGCTCAGTATCCGTGTTTACGTACTAAGCGTGTCCGTATTAAGTGTGCTCCACTGTACATATTTTTTTTTGTACAGTACATTAGCTCTTTTGATTATATTGTATCGGTGGCCCATATTACTATGTGCTCATCCCGACCCCCTCCCCTGGGCAGTTGCCGCATCCCGTTTTGTTTTGTTTTTTGTTTTGTTTTTTGTTCCGCTGAAAGCTTTTTGTAAAATGCTGAAGGTGAACGACCATGAAAATCCTCAGGCTTGTCTCTCGTGAGGCCTCGATAGTACGCCGCACAGGTGACGCGATCTCTTTAGTAAAAACTACTAAACACCTATGTAGTTGTACTTTACTATTTACCAAAATGTACAGGGAAGTGCCCGAATTCTCTGGCCTGTAAATAAACCACGTTACCTTGACCTTGCCCGTCTTTTTCAAGGCTCTACGCTGAGCGTATATATATATATTTTTTTTTACGTAGTGTAGGCTGTTCCATGCGCGTATTACTGTCATTTATAAATCCAAGGCGGGAGGAGTGGAGGGGTGTTTATAGTATGGTTGGTATTTTGACAGACTGTAAATAAGTCATACGTTCGTTTTTAGAGAGGGTTCTGTTAGTGTTTTGTAAGAAAACTCATGTAGTGCGAATTAACGTTCCGAATGTCGGTTTCTGTTTGTTGTAATAAGAAAATGATAAAATGCGACTTCATTTACCCCGTTGGGAAATTGCTTTACAGCAGCACACAGTGTTATACATCTCATTCATGATATGAACACAAAGAACAATATACATCATACATGTAAATAATATTGTAAATAAAATACATAACAAATTCATTGCTGGTGGCTTGCGGTGCAGTGCCCTGGTCCCCCCAGCTCTAAAGCCAGATACTCTTTTACACCTGGAGTCGAGTGGGGAAAGGGAAGTGAAGTATTTTTTTGCAGGGACACCACAGTGTAAACCGCCCGGTCCGAGAGTTGCACACACAAATCTTAAACTTGACAGTCTTCAGTTTCTGAGTATGACTTTCAAAATCAAAAAACTTGCTAGGCGATAGATTTGAAACAATAGTATCCCTTGCGCAAAAAAAAAAAAAAGCGCAACTGATAGATCATGCTGCAATGCAAACGAGGAGGCAGCACATGGTGCTTTGCGGTTGTTCTCATAAATTGAAGACTGTCAAATCTGGGTTTGTAGGTTCGACTTTCCGGCCCGGCGGGCTACGTTATAGTGACCTTGGAAGAGAAGCTTTACTGCTTAATCCTCACTCGACTCAGAGTGAGTGCGCATCTACCTGGATTTAGAGCTGTCATGTGTGTTTCTGTCTTGTGTCAGTATTTGTTATGAACAAAAATGCAGTCACAATAAATAGACCTTATTTTGTTTTGTTTCGTTTTGTTTTCTCTTTTCTAAATAAACTGCATGTAGTTTTCATAGCAATGCAATGCTTACATTTTTGATTGTGTAAGACAATAGTCATCTAGTACTTTAGTCATCTTAACCTATCAATTGAGAGCTTGCGCATTAACAATGGGATCTCTTACAATCGTGAGAATTACATTAGTGCATCGGAGCTTAAAGCACCATTAGAAGCATTCAACATACAGAGTTAATGTAATTCTTACGATTGTAAGAGATCCCATCGTTAATGCACAGGTTCTCAAATAATCATTTCGTGTGACAAACTTCGTATCAACCAATGAGGTGTAAAGAGGCTGTAGGGGATTTTTCCTACTAATGTAACTACACTACGTTGATAATGCTACGCTTGTCATGCGGCGATAGGTTTCCTTTGAGAGCTGGACGTGATCGCGCATTTGGTCAGTCGATATTGGCGGTTTGGTTTAGGGGAGGGCATTGGTGTATCACTTCACAGGTCGTTGTTGTTGTTGTTGTTGTTGTTGTTGTTGTTGTTGTTGTTGTTGTTGTTGTTGCTGCTGCTGCTGCTGCTGCTGCCGCGGCTGTTATTGCTGCTGTTGTTGTAGTGCTGTTGTTGTTTTGCTGTTGTTGCTGTATTGTTGTTATGCTGTTGTTGTTGTTGTTGTTGTTGTTGTCGTTGTTGTGGTCGTTGTTGTTGTCATTGTTGTTGTTGTTGTTGCTGTTGAGGTTGTTGTCGTCGTCGTCGTCTATGTTGTTGAGAAGTAGGAAAAGGAGGATCGTGGCGTTTAAGGTGGCAGGTAGCAGCTTTCCAGATTTGTAACAAATACGGGGACTGTTTATATAGCTGATTTTCCATTTTCTGTCTTCATGTCGTTATCGCTACTGCTTTTGTTTGCCCTTCTAAGGATGCTGCTGCTTCTCTGCTGGTGCTGCGGTGTATGCCATAAGCTATCACATAAGTGCTGGAAAGACACATGGGCAAAAAAGTTAAAGTCACTGTACTGTCTTTACTCGTACACAAGGGCTTACGAAAGACACAAGGGCAAAAAAAAGTTAAAGCCACTGTACTGTCTTTGCACAAGGGCTTACGAAAGACACAAGGGAAAAAAAGTTCAAGTCACTGTACTGTCTTTACACAAGGGCTTACAAAAGACACAAGGGCAAAAAAGTTAAAGTCACTGTACTCTCTTTACTCGTACACAAGGGCTTACGAAAGACACAGGGCAAAAAAAAAGTTAAAGTCACTGTACTGTCTTTACACAAGGGCTTACGAAAGACACAAGGGCAAAAAAAAGTGAAAGTCACCCTACTGTCTTTGCACAACATAGACACAAGGGCAAAAAAAGTTAAAGTCACTGTACTGTCTTTACACAAGGGCTTACCTGATGTGGAAAAGAACAGTCTTCAGCCCTTTCTGGCATAAGACCGTAGACCCGTAGGGGTTAAATTGTGTCAGAACTCGTTTGTCAAGCTCTGAATCCTAAACAATTTAACCCATGACGCGAGACTTGTGTAGTGGGTGGAAAGGAAAATTGGAAAGTCGGTGAGGTCGGTTAAAGTGTCACAGATTCCCAGGATAGGTAACCTTAATACGGCGTGGGTGGATGTCTGGGTGTTTGGTGTTGAGTTTTATTAAGCTCCGTAACAATGGCTTATCTTGTCTTGTGTGTTAGCTCATAGTAAATTGGGCTGTTTTGTTTCTGTTGTTATTTACCAGTCGTTTCAATCAGTCTGTCTATCTTCCCTGTTCTCTCTCTCTCTCTCTCTCTCTCTCTCTCTCTCTCTCTCTCTCTTTCATTCTTCTCTCTCACTCACTCACACACTCACTCACTCACACTCAGCCTCTCTTTCTCTCTCTCTCTCTCTCTCTCTTTCTTCTCTCTCACTCACTCACTCACTCACACACTCACTCACTCACACTCAACCACTCACTCACTCTCTTTCTCTCTCTTTCTTCTCTCTCACTCTCTCACTCACTCACACACTCACTCACTCACACTCAACCACTCACTCACTCTCTTTCTCTCTCTCTCTCTCTCTCTCTGTCTCTCTCTCTCTCTCTCTGAAATTACAGATCTTCCTAACAATATTATGTATTTGTTCTGTCTCTCTAGCATTCTTTTTAACTCACTTTCTTTCTTTCATTCGTTCTTTCCTCAATTGTATCGTTTATATTTATCGAGATGGTTACTTTTTGCCCTCCTGTCACCTGTGTATGTCTGTCTGTCTACGTCCACCTTCCCCCCCCTCCCCACCGCCTGCCTTCCTGCCTGCCTAGCTTCCTGTCCGTCCGTTTCTATCTATCTATCTATCTATCGATCTATCTATCTATCTATCTATCTATCTATCTATCTATCTATCTATCTATCTATCTATCTATCTATCTATCTATCTATCTATCTATCTATCTATCTATC
>JAWQUT010000033.1:2022592-2040867 GCA_033807755.1 Ellobium chinense
GGGGGGGAGGAGTCAGTGGGACTGTGATTGTCTGTATAATCTCTATAATAGGTCTTGCTGTTAAGACTAAATGTAACTGTGACTTTGCATTACCTTGAAGAAATGACAGTTAGTTAAAACGTGTTTTTCCAAAGCTTAGTAAGTGAATTATGAATACTTCCCAAATAGGACAAAAAATGTAAGACGATTGGAAAGAGAACGCACAACCGAGAGAATTCCTACACAATGATAATGTCTAAGGATTGTTCCAAAGATACATATTTTTCCTTAACACTATGGCTAAACCAAGCACAAAATGAGGAAGTCACAGGAGATGGTCCAGTATTCAGATATCTGAAAAACTATCTAATCAATCAGAGATTGCGATAAAGCGGAACATCTATCAGTTGTAGAGAGTCACACTTACACTGTGACACGACAGCGAGGCACACCATCAGCAATCAGCAGGCAGTGTAAACGTTAAAGGAACAGGGGTAGATATTTGCTTCACAGTATAAAAGTTTACATATTTTGCCAATAACTTTAAGCAGCGTACATTTTCCTTCCGCCGGATCATTTTTGAGAAAACATCGCTTGAATGTCGGGATTTTCATGTTGCGCGCGCCGCCATTACTGGTGCTGTGTGACGTCATTAAGCGAGAAAAACTAGCAGACGACTGGTGCGGACGCATGAGCAAACCGTCTAGACATATTGTCTGCTAGCCTATTTCGCTTTTTGACGTCATGCAGTACGAATAATAGCGGTGTGGGTACAGTGATTATCCCGACCTTCCAGCGTCTTTTATCAGAAACAGTCCTGCCAAAGGAAAAGCATATTGCGTTCAAATTTTATGAAAAAATATAGTGGGCTTATTAAAATATGAAATAAATAGTTACCCTTGTGAAAATCCTGACATTTGAGTGGTGTTTGTTCAGAAACTGTCGGGCGGAAGGAAAGAAATCTACCCGGTTAAATTTTATGAAAAACAACTTAGACATTTTAGAGTGTGAAGTAAATTACCACCCCTGCCCCTTTAAGCGATGATCGAATTTGAAACAACGGACTGTTACATGTAGCACATTGATTCAGCATTTTAGACTAGGCCGTGCCTTCAACAAGCAGAGGATTAGATGTAACAGTGAGCTATGTATTGTATTGTTGGGCTTCGTTTATTGATACTGCTCGACCTGGGCACAACGTGTGATTTGCCATGTTAGCTGTGTTTGGAGTATTAGCTTGATGAAACGGACTCATTTGCAAGCTACCGTAGAAGTAAATGCTCTGCAGTCTGTTTGCAGCGTGCAGTTTGAAACAGAGTCAGTTTGATCACAATATTTTGAATACTTCCACTGAGTAGCTATTAAGCAGGGACGACTAAATTATTTACACGATAATGTTCACAATCTCCGTCGGCAAGGTGGCCAAGCGGTAGAGTGGTTTGTCCTGAGTTCGAATCCTGTTGATGTTGGGCTTCTCTTTGGATATATATCGCAGTATTTAAATATCCTGTCAATTGTCCCAACAGAGCTTTAAGCCTGGTCTCAGATAATATAGCCATTACAGTGCTGAAAAGGGACATTAAAACCTAAGTCAACACACAATACAAACTCAGCCCAACTCTGAACTTCATTGTGCTTCTGTTTCAGTCTCATGGAGTTTGTTGATTCTAGTTACTTGTCATACATTGTTTTTTCTATGGTGATTTGTTGAATTAATCACAGTCATACATGACACTTGGCAGTGGCCGTGTTTACGTTCGCTCAGGGCGGGATAGAGTGCGCGAAAAACTGGATTACTAAATCGCCTGACCCCTTGACCTTTTTCAGACCGTGATTTGACGTCGTTTGATTGGTCTGTTTTGATGACGCTGATGTACTTTTATCGTGGAAGCGAGACCAGGGATGAGTGATTCATGGGAACATTAATGGACTAGTCTGCTACAGTATAATGGTTGTGAACCAGACACTTGCTGATTGACATGGGAACACAGTGAACTATGCCACATTGTACCTTGACACTATGTTAACTGAAGCTAAACTCTTTAAGTGTTACGACCGAGAGTGTGGAAATACACACAGTTCTATTTATCCAAGGAGAGAAATTGAATGAGTAGAGCGTTCTGTTATTAGATATTGGGGGTATTTGATCGGTTTTCTTACTGATACTTCGATTTAAGCGATAATGCACGTCAGTGGTTAATCGAGATAGATTAAGCGAAAATGCATAAAGGCATCGTTGTTAATCGTTGTGATCAATCAGGTCCTTTTTGATACACTTTTCGAATTAGAAGCAGTCATCAGCCTGACAAACCGAAATGCTTTCGATAATAATAATTACCAAACTTTATTTTCACATCCAAACAACAGAAAGAAAAGTGAATAGGAGGGAGAAGAAATGGCGATAAAGTGGCAAGCGCTATTAAGCGATGTTGCAGTGCTGTGATATCTGTATTCCCTCTTAAAGACCCCCACAGAGTATAAAAAGAGGGGAGAGGCATGATGGGACACTTCACTACTGATTTGAATTCAGTCTCAGGTTTCTCATCCGAGCCATTTGTTTTCTTTTAACTCAATGCCTTGAGTAAATCATTTTATACTGCTTGGAAACTTTGCTGATCGCTAGTTTATTGTCCCTTCGAACTTTATGGTAAAGACTGTTAATGTAGAAACGTCTAGAAATATGAATGCAAATTCATGCGAACCCAGGCTGTGTTCACGGCTGTCTGCACACGAGGTCTGCCTCTCTAAGGTAACGATCGGATGGCGCAGCTTTAAGTAGATTGAAATAAAGCAACGTCAGCTGTAATATTGTCTCTGGGTTTTATTTTTTTCTTTCTGACTCTAGGTTTAAAAGACAAAATAAAAAAAGTGATCATTAGTTTGAGCGTTCCGCACGAACTGTTACATAATTTGCAATGTCCTGGAGCGATCACATTACGAAGACAATGGACCACCTGTGGCCTAGGAGGATCACTTGATGCACGTGTACGATCAGTCCGTGATGTATAGACTAGGAGCCCATGGGTGCTTGCATAATCATGTGGTGCAGAATTACAAAGGGGCTTAAAGCCTACATCAGAGATATAGATTTGCAGGCGTTGGCAAAATTTGAAAAAGAGAGAGAATGCGTTGGTGTGTGTGTGTGTTTTTTTTTTTAATGAGTCGATCATTTACTATATATATATATGTCAGTGCAGAGGATTCAGTTAACCTGTATGGAACGGTCATGTTCGTTAACACGCAGTTTCTTAGGAGCATGGGCAAGTTTGTGATTACCAGAATTTCTGATTATTTGATGACTTTTTATGCGCGAAATAAAGTCAGGGTTGGGTCAACCAGCGTCAAAATGTTACGATTGCGCGGACGTTGCGGTAAAATGAATAGCCATTGAGCACACTAGCTGGAAATTGCCCACACTGGTCAGCCAATCTTTCCCAAGCATCATTTACCCTTGTCGTTCATTTTAGCCCACGCAACACGCCTCGTGGCGCGCAAATGACTTCCGGCTATTTTCTTCAAGTTTTTGTTTTTTTTTGTCGGCAGGATGGGCGGAACTCAAGTTCATTTCACGTGAACGTGATCTGAGCTAAATAGCTATTTTGGACGAATTGATCTGGATTGAACTTTACCTATTCTGCAGTGCTTGATCTGAACTTTAACTATGTACTTGAATTTCAATTCAGTTCACATTTACCTCGAAAATCAGAACCGAATGTCGATGTCAAAATAACTAAGATGAACTGACCTGATTTGGAAACTACTCAGTGTTCATGAAACTGAACTAAACCATCTTGGAGTTTTTAACCTATACTGAACTGAACGTGATCTGACCTGCCTTTTTTTTCTGTTTTTAACTTGCACAACCCGGTTCGTCAGCGTTTGACAAATTCAACCATGCCAAAAACTCAGTCTAGTCTGGCTTGTATATTGGACCGGGTACAGGAAGTGGTCGCTGGTCCCATATAATTTGTTGTTCAGCTTGGCTCCTCTTGGCCAGATCCCTAACCTCTGCCTGGCGTAGGTGAGACAGTCCTGCAGAATAAGCGCATGATAACCTTTTGTTGTCACTCTTTCAATCTAAACCAAAGATTAATTATGTAGCAGATTGCTACAGAGCATTTCAATTCAGTGTGGCTTGGGGATGCATGTAGGTTAATGAAGTGGATTATTAATGATCGTACTTTTCGAGATTGCCGACCTTGGAAGGCTGTCCCATCAAGCTTTGATGACTTTGTCCTTCTGTCGTTGGCTTTTCTTTTCTCTTGTCTTGTCCCATAGTCTTCGCAGTGCATACGGTCGTGTCTGCTCAGTGGCAGTTTGCTTAGTCACAGCTTACACTTAAACCAATTGTGGGGATGCATGTGCTTCATTTAACAGGCAACTGCTAATTTGTTTCGATCACAGTGTTTCCATATTGCCGAGGAAATTCGATAAACCGGAGCGGATTGTAATGTAGTGATGGGTCGTGGCGTGCTGGAGATAGTTGGGTAGGACTTTTGTAGAGATGGACAAGGTTCAACTAATGCAGCATTTTTGTGAAGTTAGTGTCAGTGACTTTCATTTTGCACAGCCAATAGAGAGTTGCATTTGCACACGGCACGCTGTTCCTCCCACCAATCAGCATGCATACATTTTAGCGTGTGTCAGCCTCTTGACTTTGTTCACAACCTTTGCCGGACATCCGGTTTTCAATCCCTATTTCTTTATATCAGTGTAGGCCCTTGAGAGAGCCCCAGGACGTTCTTATTTATGGATAAACCTAAATCCTAACTAAAAGCATGCATAGGCTGCCTGACACTGGCACCGCGCACATCTGGCTGTTTTACTTCCTTCATGGGCAAAATTCCAGGACTTTACTGCCTTGAGCTCGGTCATTAAGTGTCTTAATATGTAAAAGCTTGCGTGTGTCTGAAGAAGTTCCGACGACAATATTTCACAATCCCAAATGGCGTCCTCGGATAGGATTTCCTGGAGATCCATGGTCATCTGGCTGCACGAAAAGATTGATGTTTGAGATTGTGGGGGGAAAGGGATACTTATGTCTCCTCTGAGCACGATAGAGCACCACGTTAAACACTATTGAACGAAAAGATGGATACTTGAGATTGCCAGTGGAAAGCGATACTCACTTCTCTCTGCGCGATTTAGCACCATCTGACTATGTGAGACGATTTAGAGTTGAATATCGGTGGTTAGGTCCAGCAGAAAAACAGTATTGAAGCCCATCTCATTTTACATAATATGTACATAATATGTCCATTTACTTCCATACTGAGTGTGCTTTTTATTTCTTTTAGAGGTGTTGATGGAGAGCGTGATAGGCATACTCCCCGGAGAAATGACGCAGTCTAAAAAGTTTCCATGTTTCATGTTGGAAAAGCCATGCACTTAAAACACGATTGTGATCAATTCATGCATTTGAAATGGAAAAAAAATTCATCTGGTAAAAATGGCGTATTTATGCATGTGAAGAGCAATGAAACGTTGTCATCATGGAGAGACATGATTCATGTGGAAGATGGTTGCCTTGTGAAGAATTTTTTATGAAGTCTGGAGTAAGGGATATATTATGCCCTAATGTGATATGGAGAGTGGATTACTGACAAAATTTCTCGCATGGTTGACGCATGGATACTGATTTAAGCTGATGCGTTATCGAAATGGATATTAATTTCGTGGAAAGTCTGTGGATACCCATTCGCCTGGAGGACAGGTAATAATTTCAGTTATTGTTTGTGAGGAAAATTTAAGAATTTTGATGGTATGATTAACTGAGTGAGGGGTAATTTCTAGTGTATTTGCATTTTAATATGATGTGCTCAAAACTATAATATATTACACTGTGATATTGACAGGTCTTATTTTTCTTTCACGCCCGCCCATCAGAATAATCCCTCTTTGGCTGCTTTGAAACAAGATGACAGGCATGTAGAAATTTACATGCAGTTTGGCCTTTTAGTTGGTTGTCTGATGTGCGGGCGAGGTGGGGTATTTTAGCTTAGATTAATGTCAGGCTGTGTTAACAAAGACATTTTGTTTCATTTTCTCCCAGTGATGACTGAAATTTCTCTTGTATAATCCTTCTGTCCTACTCACCCTGGCTACCTGTCTTTTTTTCCCATCCTTATATCACAATGTGTTATATATAATCTGCGCCAGTTTCATGCCTTATATGGACATGCACGCTTATGTTACAACACTAACAGCCATAAAAAGAGCTGTTTGTATTTGATTACACATACACCAAACCTAGTAAGCACTGTGAGAACACAAAAACTGAGAGCGTTATGCGAGTATTAAAAAGTCCTTCGAACTGCACGATCAAAAAAAAAAAAAGGTCAGGAATAACCCCAAATGTAAAGAGATTCGAAAACTTCAAAGCAAATTTTCAGAAATCAGTGCAAACGTTTAATTAAAATTATTATAAGGGAAGTGCTGGTTTGCAGTTGACAGGACTTTAACTGAACTTACGAGTATTTTTAATGTTATTTAAGTTTATGAATAGTATATATATTTGAAAAAAAAAATTACCGTGCGAGTATTTGAAGTCATGTTACATCCTTTAGTAATATACTACCGTGAGCTTCAGAACTTGGACAAAGTTGCACACTTGTTACACAAATCTCACGATGCTGTTTTCATGCTTATCAAACCAAAGATACGAGCCTTTTGCATCGAATTTTGGTCACTTCAGTAGGTTAAGTTATAGTTCCTGTTGTTGATGTATGCTGGATGTGAGTGAGTGCACACACGTGACTCACATTACCAACATTGGGTTAGGTCAGGGGTCCTCAACTCTTCGCGGTGGGTGTACCCTTGGCGCTACCCGGCAGCCCCGCCTCTCTTGTAGACACACCTAAATCTACTGGTTGGCAGTGAAGTAAGACCAATCAAGGACTCAACGTTTTGTTGATGTAAGACCCTCTTCGACTTTTTTCTATTTCAGTGCAATGCCGACTGGCTTCTTCTGTCTATCTCAGCTCTTCTCCAGTGCTATGTATACCCCTTCAACTTACTACTTCAGACAGTCAGTCTCTCTCTCTCTCTCTCTCTCTCTCTCTCTCTCTCTCTCTCTCTCTCTCTTCTCATTTATCATATAGTTTTCATGTCGTCCACGATTCTCCTAGCTATGATCTTCTTATTATAATGTCCTGTTGATCCATCAAAATCTGCTGATAGTAAAGTAAGGTCAACCAGTAGCTCGTATATTTCTTTGTGATAAATAATGGTAAATGGTACGTGCCTCTCTGAAAAGTTACCAGCAAGTTAGGACGAGAACCGCTGTACTTGGTAAATATTTACGTAATGTCGCGGGGTCCTTCGCAGATCTACGTGGTGGTGCTAATTTGGGGCTGTTTGCGCGTGCGACTATTCTTTATGCTTTTGTTTTGTGATCAGTAGAGCGGGTGGCCAAGGAAGGAAATCGATGGTAGTTTGGAGACAGGGCGGTTAACTACCTCCCTCAGGGGACACCACCCCTTCCGCAAGTGGAAGGGTCCCTGGGGAGCCCAATGAGGTATAATCGGCTTCGTCAAATTGCGACTTCTGGAGAGCATGGAGCATGTATAGATAAACAGAGCAAAGGCATTGCGTTGCTATTATCCAGAAGGTTCTTTCCAATAGTAATACATGTTAAGTTATCACGACGTTGAGTGCGATTAAGTGAGGCCGCCTTCACACTTCAGCACGATTTGTAAAAAAAAAAAATCTTAACAGCTGCTAAGACCCAGGGGTACCCCGACTCTTACTCTTAATTCCCTACCATATTATGGAAGTTGTTCAAAACGTGAGACATCTACGGCCCTGGTTCCATAATAAACCGAGTATTGGGTAAGGTTGTTGTTTTTTGTTCCACTTAAGCTTGTTGTGCTATTTTAGGAGACTGCTGTTAATTATAATCTTTTCGTTTCATCGCAACGATTGTCCAGTAAACGGATTAAAATGTATAGGGAATAAAGAGCTCCGCTTAATCTTATCCTATGCCTAATCGACATTTTGCCTATTGTGTGACATCCGTTGTATTTGATTAGGTTTACTGTGCCCTTGCGGTGTGGAATTGACTGCTCTGAAAAGCTGAAAAAAAGCTTTCCACGTGGCTAAACAAAGCCAGCCGACGCCCCATTTTTTTTTTAAAATTTTATTTACTTTGCAGTTTAGTTTTCCAGTCACAACGCGTGTTCACCAATACTTATTATCAGTAATCACGTTTTCGAGTCTCACTCTCATGCCATGGCAAATACGATCTTGTTTATCCTGATTGACTGATTCGGAAAGGTAAATTATTATAATTGTAAAAGGAGTGGCAGATCATGAGTATTGTTTGGCGAAAAGTGTGAGGTGGGGGTGGAGGAGGGACTATGGGAAGAATAGACAGAGTAGACACTGTGTACCTATGCATTGAAAAGGAGAGGATGGAGAGAAGCAGGGATGGCATTCAGTGAAGCGGCCATAGCGTGTCTAGGTCTGTATAAAGAGAGAGAGGGAGAGACCACTGCCTGTATGTTTCAGAGCGAACAGAGAGATAGTGACCATGCTTGAGAGTGAGAAGGATAGAAACTGGACCAGATATCGTGATTACATTAATGAAATCACTTTTTTTTCCCTCATTACTGTGCGAAAACTTATAAAATCCTCACCCATTCCTTTCTCTCCCTATCTTCCTTTTTTTTTCAGCTTTAATGTCATTTTCTACGAAATACGCTTAAATTCCATGCACCAAACCGTAGCATATTATCTTAGGAAATCCAGGGGGAGACGGGCAGGCGCTGTAACCTCTATTTGGCCATAGCTATCTTCTATGATTGATCTCTCAGTCTCTACGCACTGTATGAAGTTTTCTCACTTGCATCCTCAGTGGGTTGTTTTTTTCCCCGTCTCCTCTTCCCGATTTAAGTTTGTCGGGCAAAGACAAAACATCGTTTATCATATTAATTATTATTATTATATAGTTTGTTTTGTTGTTGTTGTTGTTGTTGTTGTTGTTGTTGTTGTTGTTGTTGTAGTAGGTTATTCGTGCCCCTTTTGCTACGCCTCTGGTTCCCTATGGCGCTAAAAATTGCGGTTAAAGCCGTAGATTGTTCTCACTTCGGGCCACATCTGTTGCCGCTGGAATGTTAGTTAATTTGTGTACGATTTTGTCCGAGGCGGGGTTACAAATGGAACTTCCAAACTGACACTACTTCCCAAATTACCATATTGCTGTATCATGCAACAGGCAGGAAGTTTTATGGTCATAATACAGTTCTATTCAAGACCGGCGCTGCCAGCATTATTGTATGGGGACCTCCTAACGTAAGCATATGTAAGCAATGCCAGGACTGAGGAAAGAATATTGCCGTGGAGATTATAAATGGTCGTATCGGAGAAATGGGTCGTAGTTGAAGCTCTGTATTTGGGGCACGTGTGTTTTGGGAGTGGAGAGGGTGGCTGGCGTCCCGGGCCAACTGAACATGTAGCGATCCCAGTAAAAGCCGCTGGAGAGCTAAGGTCATCTTGCTGTCTGCTGTTTTATTTATAGGTATGCATATCATCCAAAAAAAACTCCGCTTGATCGCAGTTTGCTTAAGCGTACTTTCCGTTAAATGAGAGCCGTTCTAAGAAAACATCAATCTTTTTCGCACGTTTTATCTGAATTTCCAAAACACATACAACACTCACTGCCTAATCGCTCTTTTTCTGTGTTGATTTAAACACATACAACACTCACTGCCTAATCGCTCTTTTTCTATGTTGATTTTTGATGTGTTGTGTGATTAAGCGGAATCGATTGTGGACGAATTCCAAATCGTCGTCTGTGCTGACGTTTACTCCTCATAATACTACGTCTCCATGTAGACGAGAGGCCCCGACCATATCAGTGCGTTACAGCATGATAACTCTTCACTGTTTTCTTTGCCCGCTGACTTCTCTGATACCAGCCGACCCAGTGCGTCATTCGCCTCTTTCGGTTGGATATGGCGTAACGAGATAAACTGACATTTGCGTCACCCGTAAATGGTAGTAAGAGCGACTGTTGCGCCACAAGGGTTGAGATTGTATTCCACAAAGTGTGTGAAGTGATGCAAATAGTGTCAGAATGATCGGAAAATCGTTAAGCCGATCCTGACGACGTAAGCGGAATCTGTGTATTAATGAGCTCAAAAACTTACAAGAAGAATTTCGATATGTTTATGTGTGAACAAACTGGTCGAATGCGAACGCACTTTTCCTATAATCGTCAGCTTAATGAAAAGACCATGTTCTTGGCCTACTTTTTTTTACGGACGAAATAATTATGCCCAGGTGCTTTCCCTACTCGCTTTCACCTACCTCTAGGTCTTTGGCACCTATTGTTTTTTCTTCTTTTGGTCCCATTAACAGTTTGTGTTATTCTACAAATACTACTGTGATTTCGGGAAATTTCTTCCATGGAGGTTAAAGTACTTCTTTTGCTCGATGTTTTAATGGGTAGAAAAATGGGAGTCAACGCCCAATTTTTTTTTACAAATGTCTTTCGAAAAAGGTCACCTCGAATTCGGATTTGGTCCCCAATTCTTCATTTGGCTGGTTTTGACCGCATGCGAATACATCAGCCTACACACTTTATATTTTTTTTAATCTAGAATGCTCAAATTGTACCTGAAACTTTAAAATTGGATGCTTTATTTAGATCACAGGTCATTTTACATATTTCTACACCCTGGCACTGGCTGGTAGGGCCCCAAGAAAGGGTGGTTTTATTAGCGGATTAATTGGGTTGTACACAATGAGTGATTTGCCCCTCTAATAGGTGCCAAAAACCCTCCATTTTTTTTGTTTGTTGTTGTTGTTGTTGTATCTATCTAATTCGGAATCCCAGTTATAGTGGAACACGGATAAAGCTTACACTTTGGGAACGATAAGAAATGTACTCATTAACAGAAATAAGTATTAAAAGAGTTATGAAAACTGGGTGAAAATTGAAATTGATGAAAATGAATGAAATTTAAATTTGGAGCACACTAATTGACCGATACAATTTATTACTGTTGCAAGTATCATTGACCCAGACGTAATATTTTCGCGGCTGTGAAAACAAAAATAAAACCACATTGTCAAAAAATGGTCTACCATGACCAATGCGTTAGACAAACACTGGGCATGCTACTGGTACATTTTTTTGGGCTTNGGGGGGGGGGGAGGGGCAGAGGGCATTTATGTAGCTGTAACATAACCTTAAAACATATTTGGAATTTGCAGCAATTACAGGTAATATCCAGCTGCTAATGCGTGCTACATCTAATCGGTATAAAATCTGAACTTGGTAATGAACTACTGACGTTCAACTTAGAAATAAGATCTAATTCAATTTTTCTGTTGTTGTCGTTATTTTTATTTCCCTGGGTTACCAGATCTATCTAACTTAATCTATTGCTGCCACCTGTTGAGTCTCAGCCCGCAAAGGCCACTTGCTCACGCAACGCCCATGCGCCAAGAGCGACAACTGTTACCAACTGAAAATATAGGTGTTTACCCTTGGAAAACCCACATCATTGCGTCAGCTGACGGCATGGTAATCGTCTATTTTTAGTATCTACTGTAGAGCCCTCATGAATCATCTCCCTTTGGCTAGAACCAGTTTATTCCGTCATTTCTGATGTGACCTGTATAATATATTATTATTATTATTTTTATTTCTCTTGTCTAGTGCTCCAAGCATAATAATGTGGTTACATATGTTGCCACGGGATCGTTTTGTAAACAGTAGCGGGGCATGCGACCAGAGGGTTACACGTACATACATTAGGTGGAGTTGCTGGGGAGGCTGCTGTCTTGGGTTTATTGTAGAAATAATATGTTGTCTTGATAAAAACAAGTTTCGTACAGATATTATAGCTTGACAAGAGCTTTTAAATTAAAAAAAAAATATTCTCCCCAAAAATGATAGTACACGAAGCTGGCTCGAAGGCTATGATGATCTCTGCTGTCAGAATATCGAGAGTTAGCGCATTAACGGTGGAATCGGTTGTCATCGTCAGAATTATATTGACGCTGCATGTTGAACACTATTAAGGATGCATTCAGCACTAATGCTCTAATATTATTCTTGCGATGGAAAAAGATCCCATAGTTAATGCGCAAATTCTCGGTTAGCCCACTGCATTCTTTCGCTGACATCCTTCACGCTACAACTGCATGGTTTTTAAACTGGATTCGCCGAGCGAAATGTTCCCCGCGAGATGGTGCACAAAAGGGCAGGCTGTGGTTTAAGCGGTCTCATAATTTGCTCTCGACTGTTGCATAAAGATTTATTTCTGTTCAAAAGTTTCTGGCAGTTTAATAAAAAATATAAAAAAATGCGACCCAAGTGAGGTCTATGATGTAAGCGTCGTGCTAGCTAAAACTGCAATTCTTCCTGTGACTCCCTTTGTATTCACTGTATACCTTCCAACATTTTTTTTCTTCAAATTGCCAAGAGGTACAGTTCATTAGATTTTTAAGCCCCAGCTTTATCAGTCAAGGATGTTACAGTAGCCCAGTGTTTAGCAAAAGAATAAGAACTGTTCTTTATTGCCTTAGTGATGCGAAGACTTCTTATCAAGACATTGGCATGATCTCTGAACAAATTTTAAAGTCTTGGAGTGTTAAAATCTTTTATCGCTTGACCCCACTCACAGGCAGTTGTTTGCTGTTGAGCTACAAGAGGCCTTGGATTTACATAATATTGTGAGCACTGTAAACTGCATAGACACTTAGCGCGCTGATAGTTGAATTTTCAAGTGTGGCGGAATAATCGCGTCGTCCTCCAGGTAGCCATTTATTTTCTCTCGATTCTGATATTCAGTTACAGTAGACCCAAACAAATAATACGGTCTGCTTACCAGTATTGAAACGGTATCGAATTTTCGGAGCTAGATGGGGTTGCCGAAAATAACGATATTCTGACATGATCTTGCGGATTCTGTCTCCGTGTAATTGCAGTCTGCTTACAGACAACTTCCGCTTAATCGTAACGATTTGAGATAGCAGTATACTGTATTCTCTGCTAATATATATAATACTGTTTATATATATATATATATATACAGCTGGACGTTAGTGAACAATTGGAAGTCCCACTAATGTCAACGTTTTTCCACGTTCCCATCATATTGTGGTTAGGTGGTGTCGTAAAAGTATAGACCAGCTGGCGCCCCTGTGGAACGCTCAGGGAGGGTGAAGCTGTGTGTGAGTATATGCGACATAACGTCAGCCGTTTATGAGCGCACTTGTGTCAAATTCTTGGAACGCCACCAAGTTATTTCGATTCAAAATAGGCCATTGTCACCTCGTAGTTATACTTTATCATCTGTTTATTTTGTTCAGAAAGGTTGGCGCCCTCGATGGTGGCTGGACGTGTTTTGTTTCGGTGATAGTTTTCGTGCTATGTCCACTGGGATATTGCTTTCGGTGACTTTAGCGGATAAGTTAATCAAGAAGAGGTATAGGTATACATGTAATTCATTTATGTATAAGAATAATATGTAATGTTTTTGTACTTTGTAAAACCAGAATGTTGTTGTTGTTGTTGTTGTTAATGGTAATAACGATGAGGGTTATGGTCGATGTGATGATGATGATGATAGTGGTGCTGGTACGCTGTTGTATTGTATTGTATTGTATTGTATTGTATTGTATTGTATTGTATTGTATTGTATTGTATTGTATTGTATTGTATTGTATTGTATTGTATTGTATTGTATTGTATTGTATTGTATTGTATTGTATTGTATTGTATTGTATTGTATTGTATTGTATTGTATTGTATTGTATTGTATTGTATTGTATTGTATTGTATTGTATTGTATTGTATTGTATTGTATTGTATTGTATTGTATTGTATTGTATTGTATTGTATTGTATTGTATTGTATTGTATTGTATTGTATTGTATTGTATTGTATTGTATTGTATTGTATTGTATTGTATTGTATTGTATTGTATTGTATTGTATTGTATTGTATTGTATTGTATTGTATTGTATTGTATTGTATTGTATTGTATTGTATTGTATTGTATTCAGCAGTGTAGTTCGTCTTGTAGTGGCTGTTTTACGCACTAGCTGTCAGTGGCGTCCTTGACAGATTGCTCTGTGTTGTAGTTTACCCTTCATGTTGTATAGATAAGCCTGCCATAAATCTGTGGACTACTTCTACGATTTTCATTTCTGAATATTATCGGATATTCCTGTATGAGTAAATCACTGCATGTATCACTTCGGGTTTTTGCCTGTGCATATTTCAAGATTAAAAATTTATAGGACATGAGTGGAATGTGTTACAATGTGAGGAATTCCAAAAGTAGCGATGACGATGTTGTTAAATTTATTGTTGTTTTTATTTAATATTTATTTATATAAAACTCGCGTAGCAGCCCAAATGGTTTGACTAGTGATGACAAGATCTTTAGTGTGGATTACACTGGTTGGTTGATCAGAATTTGGTTTGTAGTGAGTTTGATGTAAATATGTTCAGGAAAATCGCTGTGTCTGCAGTTATTCAGAGGAGGTAATTAACTGGTACTGTATTACTATTGGCTTCTCTATTCATTCTATTCAAACTATTGTAATGACGTGTATTAGTGCCATCGTAATATCGTTGTTGTTGTTGTTGTTGTTATTGTTGTTGTTGTTTTTGTTGTTGTTGTTGTTGTTGTTGTTGTTCGTATTTTTTTTGTTTGTTTGTTCCTTATATTACATTACTTTATATTTTTAGTCTTTCTTCTTCTTCTTTTTCTTCTTCTTCTTTTTCTTCTTCTAGTTCTTCGTCTTCTTCTTTGTTTTTCTTATTCGTTCATTATCTTTTTCTTCTTCTTCTTTCTTTTCTTCTTCTTCTTCCTCCTCCTTTTCTTCTTCTTCTTCTTCGTCTTCTCCCTTTTCTTCTTCTTCTTCTACTACTGCACCACCCGCAGTGTGGCGGAGGGGTAGAGCGCTTGTCTCATCGTGGGAGAGATCCCGGGGTTGAATCCTGCTCTCGAAAAATTCTTTCTGGAGTATTTTTCGCGGTGGCACAAAGGCCATCTCGTGTCGGTGGATCGATATGGGTCAGAATTTCTTCTCTGATATTTTTGTTGTGACGGTGTTGGAAAAGGAAAACATAATGCAAACCCAAACCCAATTACTCTTAGCTGTCACTGTTACTTTTGCAGTTAACCAAGAGCTTGTTTATTGTTTGTTATTTCTTTCATCTGATGTAATTGTCTTGTAGCTTTTGGACCCTATTAAGTTTATAGTCTGTACTTAATTAAATGCTTTTACTGCTGTTGCTCGTAGGTGTTTTCACTACTGTTATTGATGATACAGCTAAATTCTTCTTCTTCTTCTTCTTCTTCTTCTTCTTCTTCTTCTTCTTCTTCTTCTCCTCTTTCTTGTATGGTGTGTTTCCTCATATCGGCCATATCATGTATGTCTACGCTGCATCTTCTTGTAAGTCAGTGAGGAAATTCTAACGATGTGTCTCTTACTGAGAAGTGCAATCATAGGTGTCTTTGCTCCTGTTCTTGACGACGGTACGCTATTCTTGTTGTTGTTGTTGTTGTTGTCGTTGTTGATGTCGTTGTTGATGTCGTTGATGTGCATGTTATCGTTGCTGTCGTCGTCGTTGTCATAATTATTCTTCTCTTTTTTTTTTGTATGATATGTTTTCCCTTATCGTCCATGTCATACGTTCCATTGCATTTTTATAAGCCGTTGTGGACATTCTGATGACGCGTCTTTTATCGAGAAAAAGCAGTTTAGCCTGTAAGAGTGTACAGTAGACGTTGAAGTGTTTGTGGTATCAAAATTTTTATCGACTCTGGGCCGACCCTTGTGACTCGTGTAGGATCAATGTGAACACATTCTTTAGGTATGCGTCATCTTATATAGAGACTGGTACATGTTGTTGTTGTTGTTGTTGTTCATGATGATGCCGTCGTCGTTGCTGGTGTTGTTGTCATCGTTGTCGTTGCTGCTGTCATCGTCTTTGTTGCTGTTGTTGTTTTTGTCGATGTGGATTATTATTGGTGTTGTTGTTGAATTGTTCTTGCAATCTTTGTTCTTGGTTTTGTTGTTGTTTTTGTTGTTGTGGTGGTGATGGTGATGGTGGTGGTGGTTTAAGAGAAAATATTTGCACTTTATTTTAGATCAAAATCTGGGATTTGTTTGATATTGCAAATTTATGTCTTGTTTTTTTTTTATATTGGGCGGGGTTGATTGTTTGCGTTTAGCATATAGAGTAGGTTTATTATAATATGTGGAATGTTATATTGACTCATAAGGGCAACGTCTTTGGAACTGTTACAGTGGCGACAAAGAAGAAGTGGTATGCTTAAGAACTTTTTAAAAATTAAGTTTAATTCATTTAGTTTTCAATGCCTGGAATGGATTCATTCACTTCAGTCTGATACCAAATTGTGCACTTGGACAGAGTGGCAAAGGAAGTCAGGAAAAGTTCATAGGCATTGATAGCAATAAAATGAATGTAAGTTTAGCAGGATAAAATCGTATTTTCATACTCGTGACCTCTTGTGCGATCAGATGAGGCGAAGTGCTCATTGTTTGACGAGGGATTTTCCTCCGCGAATTTGCGTTGTTTCTCAATTTTTGACAAATCAAGGTTTCAAACTTTTTAATTTTAGTCGCGTGGTATTTGATGATACAGCGTTTTGAATATGTTGAACAATGTTCCTTGTGTGGTCAAGTGAAACGTAAAGTATGTTTTCCACCCGAATGGGACGGACTCACTTGATCCGGACACGGCACGACACGGCAAATAGTGACGTAGGATGACGTCAAAATCGCGTCGCGACGGGCCGGGTTCGGACTGAAAAAGCTTCGCCCGATTTACCGTGAGAAAGAGAAGACACAGAAAGATCCCGGCGTCGTGACGTGTCGTGCCTCCGAATCCTGTGTGTTCATACCCTTACTTAGTCATCAACCATTGAGAAAAAACAAATCATTGTATTTTACCATTACTCTCATGACATTTATAGCATACGTGGATGAAAGGAGTTCTAACCCTCAGCTACTGTATACGTCGCCCGTAAAAAAATCTTTAAATTTATTTTTGTGCGAACTTGGGATGATGTCTTATCCCGTTAAGAGAACACTACAAATAAGGGGTCAGTATTATCACATAATGTGTTAACAATGGAGTGAGAGACATTTTGCGATTATCAGAAGGGCTGGTTGTTTTTTTATCATGTTGTTATTTTATCTTCGCTTATCTACGGTAGCAGCATTCTTGTCGAGCGAGGGATTGTTGGATTTACCGATGCACTGCTGTTCTAAGGGTCAAACTGAGTGCAGTTTCTGCGTATACACGTTGATTATGTGTGTAATAAAACATGAATGTTGTGGAAGCATTTAATACGGGGTGATCCTATGTGATTACACGATAAAAAGTTGCGGTTAAGAGAAGTCGCAGTAAATTATCCAGTGACCTTTACGAGGCGGGTTGTATAACGTTTTGTAATGTCTGGAAAATATTCCCTTTAAGAAGGGTTTTTGAATAAGCGGGAGTGTTTCGGATTAAACCTACGGTAAGATTTTTTTTTAGTACACGATATTCGTGATGTGATGAAGAGCATGTGTTGGTAGCGGGTATATGAGACGACGTTATCTTTGTTATAATGTAACATGATACACTGTCTTACCCATTATTACTCTGCCGAAGACTTTGGGTTACTAAACTGTAGAAAAATGTAGTTGCTTCGCTTAATTGCAACTTCCACTTTATCGCAGCTTCCACTTTATCGTAGCATATCTGACGACACACGTTTGCTTTTTAGTTGTTACTTGTTGTTGGAAACAATATCACTGCAGTCCACAAGGACGTGCTCCGACCCCTCTTTCCCCCGCCCCCCTCCCCAACCTCCAAAAGCCGCCTCAAAACCCACAGTACAGCAATGCAGCATTTTCTGTATCAAGAGTCACTGGATAATCTCAACTCCGTTTAATCGCTACTTGTTTGTCTGTGTTCCCGAGGAGTTGCAATTAAGCGGAGCCGGTGGTACATTTTAAGTGTCGCGGACTCTGAACTGCCTGATAAGGCTCACTGTTTACCTCAGTCTCAGACAGCTGTGCGGCCCAATTCCATCTGGTAATCGGCCGACTGACCTAGTTCATTTCAGTAAACATACATATGGCGTAGCTTTAAGCCTTTGATATGCAAACAGTTTTGATAGGCATCAGGTTGCACGAGCTGGCGTAAGATTTAGGAGGCCCTTGCCAAACTGCGGAGTTGTTTGTTTGTTTGTTTGTTTGTGTGTGTGTGTGTGTGTGTGTGTGTGTGTGTGCGTGCGTGCGTGCGTGCGTGCGTG
>JAWQUT010000033.1:2040897-2071913 GCA_033807755.1 Ellobium chinense
GGGGGGGGGGGGGGGGGAGACAGACAAATAGACAGAATATGTGTTCGTTACGGTAATGAGATACGGCAAAAATAAATAAACACTGTAGTCGGGTGTGTAACAAATAGTGCATATTTACTTGAAGCAATAGGAGATCAACGTGTAACGCCCCAAAGTTAAATACATAGTAGTTGATAATGTTTGTGTCGATGTCTCTGTCATATTCCAGAGGGTTGGAAGACAAATACAATCAGTAGCACTGTGTCTGCGCATGATTAGGGTCTGCGCAGCTGGTAAATTTCTCCGTTAATAATCATATGTTTTTTTGTTATTGGCAGTTGAAGAATAGAGACTCCGTCTTTAATCAATGCACAGCAGAACCTAGATATTAAGCGTGTCATTGGTGCGTGGAAATAATACACTTATTATACACTTATACTAAGTATCAAAGTCCATCTGAATAATGAAGTGAAAGAGCATAATGAATCTGTGCAGCTGAAATTCATATTCCATAACAAATTATGCTTATGGAAAGAGTACTCTGCTGTATTAATTTAGACTCCAACGTCGAAATAGAGATTCTGGGAGACCTGAATATAGGATAATATGAGATTCAGTTCGATATGTGTTTTCCATGATTATATGTACACAGTGGCTTCTTATTTTGCAGACTCCACAATGTTAGTATGTGCCTCCCTAAAAAAAACAAGAACAACAGTGGTGCATGTTTTTGAGCCAGGCCTTGAGTTCATGGCCCTTTTTGGAAAACAAAGGGATATACACACGACAGAGGTTTTATCTAGGAATCTAGGTCAATCGAGGAGACTGGACACTCGGTAGATTGAATGCTGGCAGGGTGTAGCTAGATTTTTCTGGTTTTGGTTTTAAGTAATTTTCGACGCAAAGAATTTGATAGCCATGTTCCATCTGACACACAATAAAATATGCAGGCAGTTATCATATTATGTAAAAATTGTTGAAATTTCTTGCGAAATCAGCAAGATAAACATTGTGTCGATCACGTGATTGCAGTGAGCGATTGGGTTTTGTTGTTGTTGTTGTTGTTGTTGTTGTTGTTGTTGTTGTTGTTGTTGTTGATGATGATGATACCGGAAAGATCATGATGCGGTAAGTAGGCCCTGTTTCCGCTTTAACGCAGAAGATTTTAGACAACGGGATAGAGCAGGTGTGGTTTATATTTTTGAATATATAGACAGATTGCATGTGCCATTCTCTAATAGGGTTTTACTAAGATCTGACGCAATCGCGGGCTTAGTATGTCAAAGCAAGCCAATTGAAGCGGTGAGTATGTTATTGCCATGTCGGAACGAAGATACAAGAGTTTACCGCGGAACCGTTGTAGATAGGAAAGCAGAGGTTTTTAAGTCCTTTCTTTAGGGGAAGGTGGGAGGTG
The DNA here is from genome assembly GCA_033807755.1 of Ellobium chinense. Classification (NCBI taxonomy): domain Eukaryota; kingdom Metazoa; phylum Mollusca; class Gastropoda; order Ellobiida; family Ellobiidae; genus Ellobium; species Ellobium chinense. The sequence goes on from JAWQUT010000033.1 coordinate 2,042,291, forward strand.
TCGATACTTAAGACAGCCACAGATTGTATTCCAATGGTCATTCGTTTCGGATAAAACAGTATCGTCTCTTGCTGTGATAATCTAAGCTAGCACAAGATGCACCCAAGTACTCAGTCAGGTCGGGGTTCAAAGGTTATCATTTCCCAGAACTGTACGGTACTGCTCGTGATGCCCATCTGGCGATCTGTGTGACTTCCGATCACGTGCGATCAACGTATACCACGCTTGGGATCCATGTCGATATTGATACTTTGCCCGGTCGTTCTTGAGGTATACTCCTATAATTAAGTTACTAAGCCTATTTATTGAGAGTGAAACTAGGGTTAATATTGGTTTATATTAGATTAATTTAGCCAGAATCCAGCGGGCTCCATTTTCTCGCAGTTTTTGCTTAATCGCAACACTTTACAGCCATTACTTGCGTTTAATGTAGTGCATTTTCCATGTCTTAAGATTTAGGCTTCATTTGCACGGCATACACCATATTATTAACCTCAGAATTCTTTAGGGAGCAAAAGCACACGACTGCTTTTCTAATTAACTGTTTTCTCCTGAGTATCATAAGAGTGACTTCGCAAAAGAGGAAAGAAAGTAGTATATAGTGAGGCCATGAGGATTTGGGGGTTGATATTAGTGGGAACCACTGGAAGCAGATGGCTACCACAGAGCTGTTACTTCTTTTTAATCCCCATAAACCCCTCTGGTGCACGATAGATTTGAGTTTATGAGGCTTACGTTATGGATAATCGATATCTCGGTGATAAAATTGTGCGTATAGTTATAGGTATCATAAATAATACATGGTTCATATACGAGCTTTGGCGTGTAGATAGATTGGATGGGATATTTTACTGTGTTTGGATTAACTGTGGAGCCTGAAGTTTTGACACGTTAAGTCAGCCCGATGTCAACTATCTAAAATAATTCCGAGTAAAATAAAGAATTGAATTAAGGTTAACTTAGGAAACAACGATTTTTAACGATCTGCAGAAACCGTCCTCCAGAAAATTTAATTCGCTACAATCAGCGAACTTTTTTCTGTAGTCAGTAAAGTTATGGAGTTGTTGCGCCCAAGTGACGGAAATTGTTAGTGAAGTTAAATGTTGGAATGTATGTAATGTATTATCGTCCATGTTGAGTCGACATCATACAAATTTCCATGTGAAACCATTGATAAAATATAAATGACAATTGTATTACAAGAAGTGCGCGGCACTTAGGATAATAATATGATGAAGTCACGGGAGCGTGGATGGCCTTGACCTTATACAGTTTCGTGACAACCGACTGGCTTACGATTCTGTATGTAGACCAAGCTTAACAAGTTTAACATATTTAACAGAAAGCTTAAGTACAAAAAAAAATAATAATAATACAGTTAGGCATTCAACAGGAGAACAAGTACAACTGACGACACTTTACAACAGAACGACACCAGCGGGCCGGATTCCACTTGGTTTTAGCGGCGTAATTATTTTTGTAAGGCCTAAACAAATTTAAAGATTTCATCACAGTGCTCAAAAAGCAACATAATCTTTTAAGTTCCATTCTATACTTCATCATAATTGATCCAGTAAAATATTTCTTGTATTTCATTCTTTCTTGACGGAACACGGAACGTATCTAAGCAGTCACCATGAACATCTAGTCATCAGTGTTCTTGTACGGAGCTTTGCTTGTAAGTTTTGTTGCTGTTGTTATTGTTGTTCTTGTTCTTTGTGTCAGGACAACGAATAGATTCTAGATGGTAAAATGCCTCTCTTCCTACTACCCCTGTGCCTGGTTGGTGGCTGTATTATTATAAGCCACCTAGGTTACCACAGATAAGCACTATCCTGTTCATCCATCTCTTTCAGTGTAAGACTGTAAGACACTTCCTCCGTCGTCTTTATCTCGGAAACATTACATTTACCACCACATTGTTATGCCATCCGACCTAGATCTAGTCTTCTGTTGACACGCGGAATGAAGATCTATTTACTTTGCTGTGTTAGGGCAGCAGAATAAGATTGGAAGCGTAACGAAATGCAATTGGTTCCACGTGTTGTGAAGCTGATAGTGTGTATCAGACCATTTATGTCTAGCGTAACGTGTTGTGACACTGTGTCTCATTTTGTACTTCTTTCTGTCAATCTCCCCTTCTCTGTTTCTTTCTCTCTTCCCCCACCCCCCAACTTACACACACACACACACACACACACACACACACACACACACACACACACACACACACACACACACACAGAGAGAGAGAGAGAGAGAGAGAGAGAGAGAGAGAGAAAGTTTCTCTGATCCGCGGCCTTTTAGTGTACTGGTTTGTTTTGACTGAGCTTTAAAAAAATGTAATCTAAAAGGTAAAGATAAAACATAGGGTCTTCTTAGAAACAGGAATAAGTACGTGGCTGGATATAATTTAGTACAGATTATGCATGCCTGACCTCTTGATCCATAACATGATATGAACTAAACCATTAAAACATTTTAAATGTACTTCGCTCTGTGTCAGCTGACATAAAAGGTCCTGCTCTGTAGGTTAGGGCAAATGCTCGTGTATAATTGTGTTTACAGTTGTAATCTACAGACTGATGACGTTATAGGAATTTATGCGTGAGCTGGAAAACATGAGATTCTAGCATAATATAGTTCTCTTCCTGCTTTACAAAGTCTGCATATCTTTTGTATCACTTAGATCTATCACTCCTCGGATCAACTCAGAGTCCGGTCTCTGAATCCAAATTTTTAGAAAAGACAGACCGGGGTGCGAGAAATGCCGTTTTCCATCACAATACATGCTGAAATAGTCATTCGTAAAATACTGCCAGTGCCACCAATATGTACTCGCAAGACGCGCAAGTAACGTATGCACAAGTTTGTGGGGCGCCCCCCCCCCTTTCATTCCCACAATCCCCCGATTCCGATTTCGTCTTTAAAAGGATACGATTAAGATTTTGAATTCCGTCGTTCTTCAGTTGAGGATACTAAGCAGTTAAAATGCCGTCGGCCAACATATTAACTGGTTAACCCGTGATGATATAGTCACCCACAAGTCTCCTGCTCACAGAGCGGGTGTGCAGGCTTGTTAACAATATCAGGATTCATTTCTTATTTTTGATTCTTCCAAGCTATCATGTTGGTGTCTGTCCAAGATATTCGACAGCTTGCATTGTAGTAAGAATTAAATAATACATGTACGTATGTGCGGGGGTAGAAATGGAATGAAAGGATCTTGTGGACCCTAACCCACAAAGACCACGTGTTTAGCAAGTGATAGACAGATAGCCTCCCCTTTGTTCCTCAGTCAGATAGGCTCCCCTTTCCTGCCCTTACTGACGTCATTTCCACTAAGCTCGTAAGTTGGTTATCACCTTTCGCGTTCACCAGATCCGTCCCATGGTAGATAATGTAAGTTGTATGCACTAGTCTGACTTCCTTTTGTGTACTATACAAGGTACCCGTATTCATTGAGATTGTTTTCAGTAGTCCCCCCCCCAACCTTCCTCCGTGTCCCTATGGTAGAAATGAATTATAAATTAAAGACAAGGGACACCGCTGACACCAGCCATTGTGCGTCAGTTTCGCGTCTTCTGATGCTGTCGACATCGCTAGAAGCCAGGAAAATATGGTTGTTAAGAGGAATATTTGAGACAGAAATGGAAAGAAATACACAGGTGTTGGGTGAAGCAAGTTCGGTCGAAAGAAAGTTACTTACAACAGTGAAGAAAAAACCTTGTAAAAATTCATAGAATATGTAATGAGAAAACAACAGCTGGACTGTTTGGTAACAACTAGAAAACAGAGGATCACAAATAATTCTGGACGGACTAGCAAGTTTGAATAGGATACACAGAAATGATGAGATGTTAGATGGACAGTTGATAGAAAGAGAAATGAGGTCTGTAATTGCCTGCGCGGGTACTTAAAAGTAGAATAACGGCGTTGTGTCAATTTGTCAGTGTGCTTAGATGTGCTGTCTCCTTTTGTGGTGATTGCTTGTATTAGACTTAAAAAGGAAAAGTATTTAACTGTGAAATGTGAACTATCTAAGTACATTTTTTGGTCCCTTTATTACGGCCGTATGAAGAACGAAGCGGCAAACAAATCGTGCTATTTTTCTGTTGGTAATTTTAGAGGGCACCAAAGAATGTTTCGTCAGCAGAAGGAGCTACAGCAATTTCTGGAGCGATCTTGTTCAATAGCTTTATTATATTTGATGAGGTAGAATGAGGACGAAAATGAACGGTAATCAATACACTTGAAGCATCAGACCCTGATCATTTGAATGTTAAGCACCCGGGTCTCCTTACGGCCACAGATGCACTATTGGTATTTTGTAGGCAACGTATATTTAGCACAGAGAGGTATGGACATTTCGAAGGAAAGACCTTTGCTCTCCATTAAATCTGCATGTATATTTTTATTTAACACAGCAGAAACGTTGACTGCGCATGATATAATATCATTGTATGAATTATCAAAGAGAGAGAAGGTCTTAGCACAGGCATCACTCGCGTTTGAGCTTACTTGGAAATAGTATTTTTTCACTTCTCTATCACACATTCCACCGGCATCATTTTTTGTTATTGCTATTACTCCATTGGTGATGGGGTCGTAGTAATAGTGTTGCTGCCATGCTGCTGTTGTTATTGTTATTGGTATTTTTGTTGTTGTTGTAGTTGTTGAAGTTGTAGTTATTGTTGTTGTTGTGTTGATCATTATGATGCTCTTGCCGCCGTCGTCGCTGTTTTATATCATAATACAATAGAATCTCACAAGCTCAGATTTCAATAGATCAGTCCATCGTTTTGAAATGCTAAGATGTTCGAGTCGGTGTGCAAAATGTTAATGTGAAATAGGGACCCGTAGCCATTTGCATAATTCATACGTTAATTAACGTACTGATTTAGCTACAGTGAACGCACCTAATGTTTTGGGAGTTTCCCGTGGTTACCGCAGTTGATTAACGAACCGAAAAATTGTGCATACGGCCACTGGTACCACAGCATTTGTAAGGAGTTCGCTAGTTTTTCGACAATGAGATTCGAAATTCTAAAGCCTTAAAGGGACAGGGGTAGTTATTTACTTCACGGCCTAATAAGTTCACTTACTGTATCATAAAATTCTTAAATTGTGTTTATTTCCGTTTGGTAGTCTCTAAGTCAGCACCGCAAGAATGTCGGAACTTACTTCTTAGGCCCGCCACCATTAATTATTCTGCGTGACGTCAGAAAGATAGATAGGCTAGCCGACAGTTGGTCCAGAGAGTTGTCTCATGTGTCTGCACCAATCGTCTATTAGCTTGTCTAGCTTTATGACGTCACGCAGCATGAGAAATGGCGGCGCACAGAGGGTGAAAATCCCGGCATTCCAGCAGTGATTTCCTAGAAATGGTTAGGCGGAAGGAAAATGTACGCTGTTTAAAGTTTTTGCCAAAAAATGTGGACATATAGGATGTGAGGCAAATATCTATCCCGGCCCCTTTAAGGCTTAAGGTCCTGTCTCTTGCCGTACCACGTAAGATTGTATCATCGCCATGTAATATTGATGATAGTGAACAGTGTGTCACTATCTTCTCTTTCCGTTCAAGTGTTTTTTTGGTGGGTGTTTGTTTTGTCGGAGATTTATAGACCTTCAAGGCCGATAACCGAGATAATGGTAATATCGTGATAGGACGCGATACAGTATCATATCATAATATCATATCAAACTGTTACATTCCTGTCGCGATAGAATCCTTTAGTTTACTACGTCAGCATGTTGTCAACCCATGCAGGGCATGGTGGCGAAGGAAGGGTGCATAAGGGGTAGGGGTTCTGGCTCTAGGAAGGTCACTGGGTTTAATGTGACTATGTAGGGGCGCATGTCGTCGGTATCACACTGTTGATATCTGTAACGATATTATATTTGGGCTTGAACGATATTCCGCTCTCGACCGATATTCCGAAGTCGAACGATATTCATCACCGAGATCAATGTAATGATGCCTCCTATCATTTTAGGTCTAAAGCTATGTCCATCCATTTGGTTTGATATGGAGTTTGCGTATGTGCCCTTTGGTGTTGGCATGTCATGCGTTGACAAGGAATCGAAGGATATTGTTTGGTTTTGCACACGATCACTGCTCCTCCTAGATGTTTCCTGCGGAATTTGTATCTGTATTAAAATTTGAGAAGGTCTTCCTTGCCTTCAGTAGGCAGACTGATACCGAGATATTCGGCGAGGTTTGCTTCTCAAACATTTCGGCTGCTAAATGTGATGTGAAATTATGGGTGTTTACCGTTCTATATATGGTTAACGCACCCTTTTGGAATTTCAGTATTCCTTGAATTCTGTCATCGGTCGATACAAAGTGTGTCTTACTCTTATTAGACCATTCTTAATTAGGCAGCTCCAGTGAAGCTGATTTCTTGGTTAAGCTAAACAGTAAAGATGTTGCAGTATCAAATCTCGCTTCCAAAAATAAAAAAATGCACCAGCCAGTAAAAGTCAAAGTAACATTCCTATCAGCTAATCATAAATATTCCTGTGACAGAACGGAAGTAATGATCGCTGGACTTGTGGTTTGCAGTGCTTTGATGACCCTGCATGTATTGCGCACCTGAGAGCGGGCCATGAGCTGGACATTGGAGGCAATCGACTGGGATATACAACACATACACTCCGGACAACCGAACATGGTCTTGAGAGAGGATTCCATCATATATTGAGCTCTGAAGGCCGATACCGCAATGGCGTGTTCTTTGCTGTGTATTGGACATAAGTAATCGGTTTCATTTACTGCATAGAGCGCGTCCATTACTCAGTATGGCCCATAGTGAATGTCAGGCTTCATTAAGTGTGTGACTCGAGTACTTGAATTACGGGTGCCTGATATGGGGGTCTTGTCAGCGCAAGGAAGGCCTGCTCATTATCTGGGTGGCGCTGTTTGGCTATTAGGCTAAGTATATGTATACATTGATTTGCGACACTACAGTATATCACTACCGAGCCCTGGGATGGATATCACGCAATATGTTGCACCATGAGCAGAGAAAGTAAGGCTGAAACCAGACACGACAGTCGTTTGGATAAGTTTGGAAGTATCCACGACAGTCGTGTGGATTCGTGTGGTAGTAGACACGGCACTGGTATGGATAAGTTTAGTGCTAGACACGACAGTCGTGTGGATTCGTGTGGTAGTAGACACGGCAGTGGTATGGATAAGTTTAGTACTAGATACGACAGTCGTGTGGATACGTGTGGTAGTAGATACGACAGTGGTATGGATAAGACTGGCAGGATTCCGGTGAACTTGCAGCCAAGAGCATCAGCATCTGGTGTGTTTGCTGTCTGGAGGTAAATGACCCTCTTGGTCTTTGTTAGTTTTCGTTGTTGATGTATTAAGTATGATGGTAACGATACACTGTGTTCCTTTTTAAAGATTGGTGTTTTTTTGTTGTTGTTTTTTTTGAGAGACCATGCGATGTTTTCTGCTGCTATTTGTAGTTAAATTTTGTGGTTGGTATTAGTTAGGTCTAGATCTATCTTGTGCTTCTGGGAGGGGAACAGAGAAATTTTGGACGTTGTGGATTACCTCTCCCGAATATATCTTTGAAATTTTGAGCCGAGACCGAGTGATGAACCTGCGTGCATTCATTTCATTGTTTCTTTCTGTTGGTCGATTTTATGGAGATCATTCCAATAGAAAAGGTTATCACCAAGACCTCACAGCGAACGTTTGTAACCTGAAGGCTGTACAGTAATTAGGTGAGGCGTATAAGAGTGCACGGTAAATTTCATTAAGTGATATAATCATGATGTCTCTACAAGTAATCTGCTGTTGCTAGGTTGGTGTGATCTATAAATTGAGTGAATGATTTACATCAAGATTTCTTTCGATAAACATAAAGATGTCTATCCTGCAGAGACTACTGCAAACATGTCCGTCGCTAGTTGGAGATAAAAGTTATTTTTATCTTTTTTTCCGGAATAGTCATTTACTCTCTTTCTCTCTGTGTCTCTTTTTCTCTCAGTCCCTCTCTCTAAAGGTCTTTTTCTCTTTCTCTTTCTCTTTCTTTCTCTCTCTCTCTCTTTTTCTCTCTTGCTTTCCTTTCTAAAGCATGCCATTTTGCTCGAACCAACTAACGAGCAAAGCAACAGCCAGTTTTGCTGTAAGCTGGAGCGCGTGGTATGAAAGACAGCATAGGACAGTGACCCCTTTACTTATGATTATATTATATTAACTCCGAGCTTGATGACTGCCCAGGGTCTTTTTGTGTATCGTTCCTGACCCATATTTGACCAACACTGATAAGATAAACACACGCTGGTGGACGCTGTGCGGAGATAATGAACGTTTTAGGGTAATTACATGTCCAAGATACTGGCCAGTATATCCTCTTTGCGATCGTCTCTTTGAAGCTGTCGAACATCCCTTTTCCCTAGGCCAGAGTCGACGTAAATCTTCGATTCCACCCTGACATTATCCTTTCCCCATTTGAGCGAGTTTGAAAACATCAACAAAGAACGATTAAGCACTGTCAAATGACGGCATACGCAAAGCAACCCACGCATAAATGTGTTGAACAATGATAGTTAATTTTTGGGTTTGTTGTTTGCCTCCAGGAATGGCACTTAACCCTCTAGTGCCCAGCGTATCAGATCTGATAGATTTCGTGGAACAAAGAAAAAGCAAACCAAGATCATCGCCCCACCATAATAGTGTGAAGTCGCATGAGCGGGCATTAGCCTGGATATGAGACTTATAAACCGCATTATTATTATTATTATTATTATTATCATTTTGATGCTTGTTCCAGCATAGTGGATCCAGAAGTGATTCAAAAACTGGAGCGCGGACTTGTGCCATTGTAAATAGGGCTGAGCACTAGAGGGTTAACAGTTTGAGAGTGCTTTTGATTTAGACTAGTGTTTTTCAGGGACCCAGTCACAACTTTGTAGCATGCATCCTTCCAGAAGAGTTCACAGTGTTATTATGAGAACACAGCTGTGCAAAGGACAAGAACGTTTCTCGTCAAATATCAAGTTTCGCTCTGGAATAATTGATGTCTCGTTTACACAGTGGCTGGTTTGGCTTAGTTCTGTAGGCGACGTTTGGTCAATGATATATTCATGGCCATGTTTGCAGATCCTCTCATTCAGATGATGAAACTCGTGTAACAGACATCTGGATGTGTACAAAGAACAGGCTACGATTCATTACCGACTTCTGTCTAGCATCTTTAGCTTAAATTCTGATGCTTTTCAGAAAACAGAATTTCAGAGATGCCACTTTTCTGGGATCCCGGAAATTTCTGGCATCCAGAATTGAGCTTCATTTTGTGTTCGAGATTCATATTTCCTTACAGACTTAGACGTCTAATTTGACGCAGCACGATCAGTTTGACCTTATGTAAGAAGATTTTGAAAAATTTACTTGCTCAGACGGCCTCTGTGACTACTATCATGTGTTAAAGTCGACCAAAACAAACAACAAAAAGAAGAATGCGACGCTTTAACGCACTCCGTAGCATAATCACAACTCTTTCATGCGTATTTATAGAGTCAAGTGGAGTCAACGTACTGTATTAGATGGAACAAGCTAACCTTCGACGTTTCTTTATGGACGAAAATTGGGCAGAACTGGTTGAATTGTTGGGGGAATTAAAAAAAAAAATCCCCCAGACAGATGAGCTGCAGGGCCAGCAAATCCAATTCCCGAGCGTCCTATTGCATTATCGTTGGATCAAGTGTAATATAACTACCTCATAGGGGGAGAAGGAAAAGGAAGAAATTAATGTCTGATGCCACTAGGCGTTATTGAAGGCAAACCTGATCTAAGCCATCAGCTTGGGTAAGCATCACGAGATGTTGACATAGGCGTATGCGGGTGTTGGAGGAGGATGGGTTTGGCGTCCACAGACAGCTTACATCCATTAATCTTCTTCAGTTCACCCTCCTATTCCCCTCCCACACCCCTGCCTTTTGATGGACGTAGGCGTTTAAAGCATACAGTAGCAGGGGGTGGAGGCTGATTAGATGAGAAATTTGTAGGTGAGTGGAAATCGAGTGCATGAGCCGCAGTGTTATGTGTCCATGTAATAATTTTATTGTATAGTGAAATGAGGACCGTTGGCCTATGGTTCTGAGCTTGCACTTTCTGTCTCAAGTACTGTGAGTCCATTAACCTCTTCATACTCCCCTTGGCCTTGCCTGAAAACACAAACATACACACGCAGCTGCAGCTGCTTTCTATGTCTTACATACAGTAAGACCTCACAGTCTTGTTTTGCTTGTACTGTAAAGCCTCGCTTATTCGTTGTAATACTGCGATAGACCGTTCTTAAATAGTCAACTCTAGTGAAGCCCACTTCTTTTTTAAGCAAAATCGTTCGTTAGATTGTGTAATCAAATTTCGCCCCGTAAAGTAAAGCATACATAATTATATATCTGCCGGTAAAAGCGAATGTGAAAGGCCAATTCAGCCAGTCTTATTCCTCTGACAATAGAAACGTGGAAAGCGGAAGTAATGATAGCTGTAGTTGTAGTTTCCCTGATGATCGTGCATGCATAATACATGAGAGCCTTTATGTCGTGATAACAGTGCAATTATTATTTCCGTGTGATAGAGGAGAGTAAGGAACACCGACCGATTGACCGACCGAGCGGCAGGCAGGCAGGCAGGCAGGCAGGCAGGCAGGCAGGCAGGCAGACAGACAGACAGACAGACAGACAGACAGACAGACAGACAGACAGGTATGATATCATTAGTGAAGTAACAACTGTATTGTGCGATAACGCCTCACTAAGATCAATACCGTTAGTTTTTTTTTAAAAACGCACCATTTAGCACATTATTGCGCAATTTGGCATGCAAAGTGGCAATGAGTTAGAACCGGCCTATTCACACCTTAGTAATATACTATGATAACCCACTGTGCACAGGAAGGGTCGTCAGTGCCTTTAATACAGCTGCAGAAGTAATGTCTTGCTGATGACATGATGAAACCAACCCGACGATAATGTAATATCTCATTGGCAAACAGTTCCATTGTCCAGGGGAGATTGTTCGTCTGGGATGTCCGCGCCTCCCTAATGCTGAAACTGTGGATTGCGGCAGCCAGCCTATTTGATTTTCCCCGGTAGCCCAGAACTGAATTGCCCGGTTAATTTGATTTGGGGCTTTGCTGTTGTTTCGGGGCCATTTTAGTCCCTACCATCCTTCTGTCTCTCTCTCTTACTCTCTCTCTTTTTCTTTCTCTGTGTCTCTCTCTTTTCTCTCTCACTCATCTTTCTCATTCTCTCTTTCCCTCTCTTTCTTTCTCTCTCTTTCTTTCCTTCTCTCTCGTTTCTCTTTCTTCCTCGTTTTCTCTCCTTCTTTCTCTTATCTGCTCCATTATGCAGACTGGTTTGCTTCCCATGAACACAAATCTCCCATTTTTTTTCTTTCCTTTCCCCTCATCTTTGTTTCCCCATCAATTATTCTTAGTATTTCTTTCCCTCCCCTTCTCCTCGTCCTCTCTCCCCCCCCCCNCCCCCCCTCCTTCTTCTTGTACACATTTACACGAGCACACGCAAGCACGCAAAGTGAAGATTACAGTATTTCTGGCTTTGTTTTCCAGACATCAGCTGTCGCTTGATATTTTTTTTTCTCTTTCTCACTCGTTCCTTTCATTCCTGATATTTCCTCCCTCCATCTCCTTCACTCTCACTATTCTCCCCTTCATTTATTTTGTTTCATTGACGGTCTTTCACTTTCTGTCATGCATGCACAATGTCAGAAGGGAAATTACTTCATCTAGATATAGTTTTCATTGCGAAAATGCGATACTTTTATTCTGTTGTGTATAATCATTATTTTGTGCGTTTTTGCTTTCCTTCTCCCTGCATTGTCCCTTTTTTGGACAGCACCGTCGACTCCGCCTAACCGCAATTCGGATAATCACGGATACTGCTTCATTGCAATACTTTCCACAAAGCGAAATGCTTTTTTCTATTTAAAGTCATTGGCTGATCACAGCTGCTTGTAATCGAAATTTTTTCCTATGCCATCCACGGGGCAAGGATTGCCATTAAGCAAAGTGGACTATGCCTCCCTTACTCTTTCCTTTTCACATTGTCTCGTTGTTTTTCGTTACATTTCATTACTCCTATTTGGACTTGTTGTTAAGTTGGCATTCGCTGCATCCATTCTCATGTGGTTCTACAGAATAGATTATTGTGATGCACACAATGTAATGTCAACTCTTCCCTCCCTTTTTTCCTGGCCCTCCCAGACAGCGCGGCATGTGGCTTTGACATTTTGTCATTGGGTGGAACGCGGATCACATGAAAGTAATACTACTAAAGCATTGCCGTGTAGACTGGATAAGAGACGATGGGCGGAAATGAGTACAGTATGTTCATGCTCTGAATATTGCCTGATATGAATCGAATCTGTATTCCTTCTTGAGTACGATTATTGATGAAGACACGAGAAACAGTCAGTTTGAACAAAAATATTTCTTTTCTAAAAAAAAAAGCTGTGAAATCTGTCTCGAAGAAATCATGATCTGTGAAAAACAAGAGATAAGCCCATTATATAGTGCAATTCTGTTAAAACAGCCATAGCTTAACACAGTCCCTTGCTTTGCACACTTCCAGGGAGCAGTCCTAACTGTTCTGCTTCTCACAGTGAGCGCTTTGGATAATACGTCATTCTGATAACACGTTTCCAGTGGCTTGGCCCCAAGGATGGATGTATCATCCGGGTTAAAATAATAACATCCATAGCTTAACCACAATCTCTCACTTTGCATACTTCCATTCAACAGTCTTAACTGTTCTGCTTCTCACAGTGAGCGCGTTGGATAACACGTCATTTTGATAACACGTTCCCAGTGGCTTGGCCCCAGGGATGCATGTATCATCCGGGTTAAAATAATAATAATGAAAAACTTCTCATTACGCCACTCTAAAAGTTTCATGAGTTTTAAGGATAGCACAGTTTAAATAGTAGAAGCTCGATGCATATCTTGGTGCAGTGAAAGAGTATACTTTTTATGGAGGTAGATTTAATATCGAGGTCCACCTGAATAATGACATGATAGATAATAATGAATCAGTACATAATACAGTTCATTCTTAATAACAAGGTAAATTTATTAAATAAGTACGTAATATCAAAGACTCCATTGGTAATTTGTAGAATGTTTGGTTATGACTTAAACTGTGTCGACGGCCACACAGCGAATAAGAAGAAAAAAAATCAGTAATCGGGGAACGGAAGAAAATAGGGCGAATACTATCCAATATCATATGAATGTATTCGAGTATTTGTTTTATTGTCCAATGTTACTCACTCTGGAATAGCATGCCGTGCATTTTTATCTCCTTATCCTACGTTTCTCTTCAGTTTTTTTTGTTTTTTGTCTGCTTTCTGTCATTTTGTCTTCGTTCCTCTATATGACCTAGTTTGGGATTGTGCTAACCGGGCAAATTAATGATATTCTGTTCAAAGTAGGGGCGCCGAAAAAAGAACAAAGTTAGATCTACTTCATTTATGTCAAAGTCTGTTTTTATTTCTTCTGAAGTTTGCATCACGAGAAAAAGATATATTTTAAAAAAACATCTAGAACCCTGCATATAGGTTTCTAAGAGGCATGGATGAACTCTGGTTTCAAACAGATAGAGCTTCGCAATCGGATAGTTCACTGTTAAGGGAGAAATATGCACCGTTCAGCACATTGGTGTGCAAGTTTGCATTGACATTCCATTGCACTTATGGTGATGAGTTGCGCACCATGTTATTTGCATTACAGCCGTGGAGAAGTATAGAGCCTCTCCTTAAGCCTGATTATTTTTTTCACCCATCCTCTTTCAGAGACAGACTAGCTTTCATTGTCTCTCTTTCTCTCGTCACCTGCACTTTGTCATTCTGTCGTTTTCTGTTATCTCCTATTGTTTTCATTTTATCAGTTTTCATTTTTTCTTTCCTTCCTCGCTCTCTCACTCATTTTTCTCTCGCGCTCTGCCCTCACATCCATCTCCCCCTATCATCCATTATAATAATAATCGACTCCTTTTATCCCCCAATTTCTCGCCCATCGCCCTGATTATTTCTGGCACCGGTTACAGCGGAATTCGTTCATCAGCTGTTCACTGACGCGGAATGCGGGCCCGCTTCACTTTAACATTGGACAAAAGTCGAGGAAAATGGCTGAGATAAATGGAAACACGACAGATAGAAGCAGGCCCAGGCGCGGTGATGCTGAGGCAGCTGATTTATTAACAAAGGCGAGATTGTTCTAGATGTGGTCCGATCGATTACTTGTAATGCGTGCTCAATGATATTTGTAGTCGAATATTAGAGTAGTTGAAAGAAGAGTAATCGCTGGTTCGGTAAGTATCGGTATGTGATGAAGAGACTTTGTCGGTTTATGGGGGAAAACCTTGTGTCCATTCGTTAGTGAGATTTTGATCTTTGGATGTTAGATAAACAAAAAACAGGACCACTTGGTACGATAGTGATTAATAGGGTGAAGTTCATCTTACCTTCATGTTTGGGTCAGTTCCGGGAGAGTGTTAGCCATTGTCAATGTCAGAACAGTTCGATAGTGTCTTCCAGCAGCAAGCTAGACTGTCTCGGTAGAATGATACCTACTGTTAATCGATCACTGAAATCGGTGTGAAATGTAGGTAATTAGCAATCCAAATATTTGTGAAATTTGAGCACGTATAACGTTAGTATTCAATGGAGCTGCGTATTTACGCCAAATAAAACGATGTTCTCTGCAGGGTGTAATGTAGCTGATAGAAGTTTAGCATCTGAGTAATCGAATACTTGCTTGTTTCAGCTTCTTTGTGACATGGCTTTCCCATTCCGTCCACTTACACCGCCTCTCTCTGGCCATGATATAGTGGTATTATTATTTTTTCGTGGACGAAAATCGATAACGGATATTGCGTATTCGGAGCATTCTGTATGGAACACTGCTTGTAACGGTACATAGTAACTGTATCACTGGCGTCACGAGTATGAGCAAGGACAACGAATCAGATAGAAAANCTGCACCCAAGTTATTGAACAATTATCATGCGTCAGGAATGTAAGTTATTGTAAGTAATGAGGAAGATGATGGTGGAAGGGATGGTGGATGGGAGGGTACGAGGCCAGGAATACAGTATTAGTAGTTCTAGTGAAGCAGCATTAGTTTATGTGGTTACAGAGTATGGTGAATCACAATTCCTTTGGGAAACAATGGATGTCTCACAGTAAAGTAAATGGAAAAGGTAGGGACAAGTCCATCTCTTGTAAAACTTATCACAACATATCGGTTGTTTTCTTTGTCGCAGGTTACAAAAAAAGTTGGACAGCTTTGGGACCAGGACTGAAGCAAATGTAGACTGCTTAAAACTGTCCCTATCTTTAAACTGTGACATTTCATCAATGTCGAGGGTCCCCGTAGAACTTGTTGATTTTGATGTGCTGCGAGGGGTGCCAGATGATGTAGGCAGACAGGACTTTCGCACATTTGGAATATTGACGGTGGAACTGAAGGTGTATGGCACCTTCCACGGACTAGAATTAAAGTCACATCTGCAGGCCAGTGAAGAGCACAAACACCCATGTTGTCAGTAATAGCATCAACCGATAATTTATTGGCCAAACAAGACAGCCATCTCTGTCGCTCCTCAGGATCCTTTGGGAATCCGTAAACTGCAATCTGAGTCTTTCCACTCTTTTTCTGGCTGTCATATCCTGTTTTACATCCATATACTGAACATTTTCTGCCCATGTTGAAAAATGAATGTTCGCCGTCTCACATCTTCACAAAACACCACTGTTTAGGTCAAAGTTTCCTAGTTAAGAGCCACGATTAATGAATTGTTGCTGGTGAAAGTAAAAGTCAAAGACCATGGAAAGGTAGAGATGATATTTTATTACCTGTAATATAAGTCTTATACTGTATATATATACATATTTTATTACAGTATTGATAACTTATCTTATTGGTCTATATATCTTCATATTTTATGGGAAACTTTACAATCTTAAACTTTGCTGCTCTCTTTACGATTGTGCTACACATGTGATGCTCATTTAATGCTGCAACAGGCTGGTCAGTCACCCTTACCATCAGAGGGCTTAGAAAACGGCTCTTAACACGAAAACTTACCTTTCATAAAGAGAGAACCACTATCTCAAAGATGGAAACTGGTTAATCCTGAGAATAAGCTGGCTCCGGCAAATGAAAACTTTATAGAAGAGGTTAGAAAATGCGTATCAACTGGATTTGTAAGTGAACAACAGCATCAGCATCTACACATGGTACTGTCTGCACGATAACTGCATTGCACTGATGGACACCTAGCAATATCTAGTACTCGACATCGGTATCGAGATATCGTTACCGGCTGTTTCAAGGGTCTGTAACTTTAGATTTCTTTACTTAAAATATATCATTAGCATTGCTGATTTTTTTGCCATTTTTTTTCTCATACATCAAAGTGCTCCGTATTTGTGATGCTATCCACAAAAGAAAAAACAACGTTTTATATCGATACCTATGACGGGAATTAGCCCGGCAAAATGGCACCGCCAGCGAAGCGTGACCAATTAGCTGCTTCAAGATGATGTGTACTATCCGTGCCGGCCCTCAATGATCTGACCTAGATTCCGAGTGACTGGCCTGTTAGTAAGATCGCCTAGGGTCAGATCGATTACTTTAATCCGTGCTCAATGATATTTGTAGTCGAATATTATAGTAGTTGAAAGAAGAGTAATCGCTGGTTCGGTAAGAATTGGTATGTGATGAAGAGACTTTGTCAGTTTATGAGGGAAAACCTTGTGTTCATTCAAATTAGTGAGATTTTGACCTTTGAGTGTGAGATACACAAAAAAACAAGTCCACTTAGTACGATAGTGATTAATAGGGTGAAGTTCATCTTACCTTCATGTTTGGGTCAGTTCCGGGAGAGTGTTAGCCATTGTCAATGTCAGAACAGTTCGATAGTGTCTTCCAGCAGCAAGCTAGACTGTCCCGGTAGAGTGATATCTACTGTTAATCGATCACTGAAATCGATGTGAAATGTAGATACTTAGCAATCCAAATACTTGTGAAATGTAATCATGGATAACGTTAGTACTTAATGGAGCTGAGTATTGCCGCTAAATAAAACGATGTACCCTGCAGAGAGTAATTTAGTTGATAGCACCTGAGTAATCGAATACTTGCTTGTTTCAGTTTCTTCGTGACATGGTTTTCGCATTCCGTCCACTTACACCGTATCTCCCTGGTCATGATGTAGTGGTATTATTATTTTTTCGTGGACGAAAATCGATAACGGATATTGCGTATTCGGAGCATTCTGTATGGAACACTGCTTGTAACGATACATAGAAAATGTATCACTGGCGTCACGAGTATGAGCAAGGACAACGAATCAGATAGAAAAAGAAATGGATTGAAAGCAAGAACAAAACAAAACAAACAAAAATGGAGATGAAATAATAACGGTAAATGATATCATAACAATGAGATCTTTCATCTAACAATGAGATTGTTTCGGAAAATGCAAAATCTTGAATCACGCTCGCACGACGTGAACGTGACCCGGGTTTTTTGGTTAACGAAAATGGCGATCTTAAATTATAGTGCATAGACTAATTGTATATATAAAAAAAAAAAACACGGGTAAATTCATATTTTAAAATTGATATTATAATCATACTTTTTTATTAAATTGCTCTCCATTTAACTTCATCGTTGAGGCTAATGCTACGATTTTGTACTATGCAATCTCGATCAATGTCCCTTGATACACGCATACTTCAATGGCCTTCTTCTCTATCTGAAAGGGATTATGGACAGTAGTGGGAGGGTAGACTAAAATACACATTTTAATTTTCAGATTCAGGAAAGTCATTGATAAATAGTTTATTGGTAATTTCTTTAACCGGTAATCATTTGATGGATGTCAGCATTTTTGGGAGGTATCGCTATCGCCCAAACCGTTTGACAGATGCTGTAATCAAGGATGGCTGCACTCTGCATGTTACAGATTCGTGATTGCCTATTGTTCACGCCTAATCAGGGGCGGGGGTTGTTGGCCACATTAAATGGGGTAATTGGAACGAGGTAGAAGTGTGTGTGTGTGTGTGTGTGTGTGTGTGTGTGTGTGTGTGTGTGTGTGTGTGTGTGTGTGTGTGTGTGTGTGTGTGNTCTCATTCTCTCTTTTCTCTCTCTCTCTCATATATACACACACGAACACACACACACACACACACACACACACACACACACACACACACATACACACACGCAAACACACATACACACACACACACACAGGAGCAAATTGTTTACAATTTCGCGGTTTTGTTGTTTTTCTTGCTCTTTCTGTTGTTGTTGTTGCCGTTGTTGTTATTATTATTGTTTATTGTTGTTGTATTGGATAAGGGACAGGACAGTGAGAAAGGACGTCGCAAAATGCACCTCTCTCTGTCTTCCTTTCCCTCTCTCTCTCTCTCTCTCTCTCTCTCTCTCTCTCTCTCTTCCTCTCCCTCTCCGTCCCCTCTCCCACCGTCCCTCCCTTTCTCTTTCTGTTCACCAGCTCTCTCGCTTATCTTTCTATCCGCCTGTCTCGGATGGGTTCATTTTATAAAACTGAGAGAGAAACAAAAACCAAATATTTCGCATAAATTCCTCGATTTGCAGACAGCACGTAACCTCTGGGCTTATCAAGGGATGAGCAGTGAGTCATGAAATGGAAAATGAAACGTGACGCTCGCTGGGCCGCTTAATTGCAAAAGTTCGCTTAGTGGCAAGTTTTTATAGTTTCTTCAGAAAACAGTGCAGTAGGGTAGAAGCCGACAAGTTGATTACTTTTGATCGCAGGGTATACGTGATCGCAATGGGCCAGGCCCATTACCGGACCTGTCAGGAGGATGGGTGAGTGGGACAGGGTTCCCCTACTTAGGGTACCCAATCATCATCTGATTCACAGTAAACGGTTTCGTTCTTGCACACGCACAGCATTGGACTCGAGCTGAACTCGGAACTCCAGCAAATTTCATAGGCACTATCCCGGGACTGTTTCGCTTAGCGTGTTTGGCTTGGGGATAGGGGCAGAGTTAGGGTTAGGGTTAAGGAAGAAAACGCAACCTTGAGACAGTCTCTAGACGCTGTCATTGTCTAGAAACTCTCTCATGCGTGCTGTTTCTTTTCTTATCTTGCCCCTTAACTCTAAACCAAGCACTAGGAAGAAAAGTCCCGGCATGTTGCGCATGAAGGAAGTCATAAAACAGTCAGATGTACTCGGTGCTTGTGTCAGGTAGTCAAAGTTTAGGCTTTAAGTTAAGATCAGTTTTATTTGCAGGCAGTATATCATGGGACACTCCCAAGGCCCTGTGCTTATGGTTAGGGGCAGGAATCGAACCCTCGAAACCGGGCAAATTTCGTAAACAAAGTCGAGAAGCTGACACACCCCGCGAACTGGCTTGACTTGGTTGCAGTACACATGTACACAGTAGTAACAGTAATAACAGTACTTACACGAGATCAGATCAGAGTATAAGACAATAACACTCTTGTGACGCATGCCGTGTACAAAAGCAACGATCTAATTTCGACTCTCAAATGCTCGAAAAACCGGCATACTCTCCGTCTTATTGTACTGGTCAGGTCCCAACTTATTATTTTCTACATCAAAAAAACAAAAAACTCACGAACCCGAACCTCTTATACACTAGAAACTACAGACTGGTCCAACACAGTTCTTGTTAGTGAGGTCTTGTCGTATTGCCAGGTGTGTCACTTATCTGAAATATCTGGGGAAAAAATCATGGAAAATTGCCGTTAGCATTTGCAGATCAGGATTCTGCAAAAATAACTAGCTCTCGTGGAATAATCAAGGAAAATTATTAAAAACGAAATCGATGGTTTATAATTTTGTTTGAAACTAATTCTCCTGTGCATCGATCGACGTGAAAATTATCAAAGGCCGGGTTAATTTCCTGTTACAGAATGTTAGTGTATGATGGTTTTAATCGTGTTGTTATCAAGAGAAAAAAAAAAGCTGTCAGACCAACTGGAAACTTCATGGACATGTCATGAAAAAAAAAAAAAAGTATTCAAATTCTATAGCAACCTTGTATTTCTTGTGCATAAGAATCGGAAGCAAACCCATTAGACATATCTTTCGTTGTTTAATCGCCAATTTCTCAATGCTCCCATGGATATTGCCATTATGTGGAACTGAGTGTATTATCTTGCTGTTTTTATTGTCCTCGGGTCGTGTGGCATCGCGGAAATAAAAATTTTAAAAAAAATAAAATTGAGATGCAATTTGGGGGGTTTGGGNGGGGGGGGGAGAGATTAAATGCTGAATATGCAGTGATGGTTACAGGAATGAGAAGCTTGCCCAGAGGGGCTGGATCGATCTCCCTCTTTCATCACGTCCACATTCCCGCAGACATCCTGCTGATTTGGCCTGATCGGTTATTTAAACTTAGGCATGCAGCACTAGAGAAGTTCTTTTCGTGCTGACATCCAGGGAAACAGGAGTTAGCGTAGCTCTAGCTGATGCAGAATCTGAGAGCCGAAAGAGAGAGAGAGAGAGAGAAAGAGATGTTTTTAAAGAAGAGTTGGGAAGGTTTGTGTTTTGGAGGTGTTTTTTTTAATGGGGGCGGGGGGAAGGGTATAGAGAGGAGAAATTTCCGAGCAGCAGCTAAGTTATAACACAAACTGCCATTTCTGTCTGTCTGTCTGTCTGCCTGGCTGTCGCCTGTCTGTCTGCCTACCTGCCTGCCTACCTGTCTGCCTGCCTGCCTGCCTGCCTGCCTGCCTACCTGTCTGCCTGTCTGCCTACCTGTCTGCCTGCCAGCCTGTCTGCCTGCCTGCCTGCCTGCCTGCCTGCCTGCCTGCCTGTCTCTCTCTCTTTCTGTCTATTTGGCTCCTGTGCAGAGGCCTATTG
The DNA here is from genome assembly GCA_033807755.1 of Ellobium chinense. Lineage (NCBI taxonomy): Eukaryota > Metazoa > Mollusca > Gastropoda > Ellobiida > Ellobiidae > Ellobium > Ellobium chinense. Next base: position 2,063,222 of record JAWQUT010000033.1, read on the forward strand.
GAAAACTTAAGAGTTTGGTTGTTTTTTTTTGCAGGTGGGGGGAGAAAGGATTTATGCGGAAAGATCTGGTACCATAGTAGCAAATTGAAAATAGTTACAACAGTCAGGATAACCAGAAATGCCACGGGCATGGAGAGCCCGGAAAAATTGCCACTGGTGTTCCAAGGTCTGAAACATTACCTGGAATCAGCAGAAATGTCGGGGCTTTCGTAGGTTTAAAAAAACAAAAAAATGGAAAATTAGAAAGCTCGGATTGGCAGAGGGAAAACAAAAATCTTATCAAACGTCAGATAAATTTCACGCAAGAGCAAGTTGTGACATGCTTTTAATTATGTTGTCATCGTGGCAAAAATGTCAAACCACCTTAAATATCATGAAAAAAAAATTGAATTAAAAAAGATTTTTTTTTATCGCATCCCTTGGTGACATGATGTGAATAGAAATAGAGGAGCGTATGAAGATAGAGCAGCATAGAGGATGTTACACGAAAAGTCCAATTATATCAAGAAGCCCCTCCTTCTCTCCCTCCCTCCTTGTCATCAGTATCTCTATTTCCCTTCCTCACTCTCTCTTTCCCTCTCTCTCTGTCTCTTTCTCTCTCTCTCTCTCTCTCTCTCTCTCTCTCTCTCTCTCTCTCTCATTCTCATTTGTTGAGTAACGTGGGCATGAATAATTCAGGAATTTCGCGTAGAATTTCGTATCACTGAATGATGATAGGCACTGATACATATGCCGTGGCCGTTGATGGAGAAAATGGTGCGGTATTAATATAACAGAGACATGGGTATCAATGATACTATTGAGATTTTTTCTGTCACACGATAATTAAGACGTCAGAAGTGACATAAAAAAAATACGAAGTGACATCGCCGCCGGCCATGTTTAGGTATCTTCGTCATCAAGAAAGTATGGGAAATTGAAAACAGGACACCGCGAAATACCTGAGACAAAATATCATATCATCAGCTGATCTTGATTGGACAGCTGCTGCGGAACGGTGGATAAATAATTAAGTGATGATTCGCCTCAGGTTGTGGGTCAGAATGAAGTAGATGACTGATCTACGGCCCAGGCCGTCATGAGTGAAAGTCTGGGCGTCGGTGTGGACAGATTACTGTGGCTGACAATAATGCTGTCTGCGAGGGGGAATCAAATACAGTCAACTCCGCTTTATTGCAATTTGAGTTTGAGCATTGAAGAAGTTGCGATTAAAAGGTGTGCGAGTAGGCAGTGACATCTGTTTAGAAATGTAACATTTTGTTGTATGGGGAAATTTGCAATAAAGCGGAAGCTGCAGTTATTTGGACTGCAATCAGGCAGAGTTTACCGAAATAGGTTGTTGTTGTTTTTTTTCAAAATGGGATGAACAAGTTAAGCACTCTTTGCTCATACATCTGACAGTTTAATTTAATATGATGGTGAAGAGTCGTGAAGTGAAGACCTGTGTTTATATCTTGCTTTCTGACAAAGCAAAAAGTTTAGAGGTTAGAAAGAACTTCTCTTTTCTCAGATCTCTCTCGTTTTCTTTCTCTCTCTCTCTTTCTTTGCCCTTTCTCTCTTTCTTTCTCTCTCTCTCCCCCCTTTGTCTCTCTCTCTCTCCCCCCTTTGTCTCTCTCTCTTATACACACACACACACGCCCGCACGCTCACACACACACACATACACACCCCCCCACACACACACACACACACACACACACACACACACACACACACACACACCTAACTACCTCTCACTTCTGCTCTCTCTCTCTCTCTCTCTCTCTCTGCATATACCTGTCGGTCACCACTCCTTCCTCCCCAAAAAGTATCCATTTTCAAACATGCGTACATACACATTCGCACTCACCCACACAAACCTCTCCCCTCTTTCTCTCTGTAGCCATGATTCAAGCAATGTTTTCAATCAATCCTCCAACGCCAAGGGCACTTTCTTCCTCGCTGTTTGCGAAATCAAACGGTCATCAACTGTGCTATGCTTGCTATGCAGTTTTCCTGCGGGGTGATTCCCCCTTGACATTCCTTGGCCACTGTCGTCGCGTGCAGTTCGTTTGCCCCAGCTGATAATCTATTAGGGTCTGGTCCCACTGTTCGGAAGTTGTCGTTTAGCACCGGTTACGCTACTGGGAGTCCTCTGTTTGATATTGCTAGATTGCACTCCGTATTAAAGGGACAGGAGTAGATATTTGCTTCACAGTTTGGAAAAAAAGCCACATTATGTTTTTTGAAAACGTTAACTGCGTACATTTCCTTTCATCTGACCATTTCTGAGAAAACACCTCTGGAAGGTCGGGAATTTCACCCTCTAACGCCGCCATTACACGTGCTGCGTGACATCATGAAGCGGGAAAAAACTAGCATACGATTGGTGCAAATGCATGCTCAAAATGTCTGGACTGCAGTTAGTATAGACTATATATGAGAAGATAAGATTTCATCCAGGATACCCTTTGGGGTGTTTCACGTCTTTCTAGTCACCGAGGTGAGGATAATGTCTGCTATTGGTGAGAAGGAGAAGGAAGACGAAAAGTAGTACTCGACAGCAATCAACGCCATTAAGGATACAGACTATTTTGGAAAATCTAGGATTATGGTTGGTTCACAGTACCTGTGAGCGGCTTCCAAGAAACGTCCCCATTGGCTTACTGTTCTGAACAAATGAGAGATACAGAATCTCCCTAAATCAAGAATATCAGAATCTTCAGTTGTCAGAGAGAGACAGACAGAGACACACAGAGAGAGAGAGAGAGAGAGAGACCGAGAGAGAGAGAGGATAGAAAAGGTGGGAATTGGGTTTTGAATGAGGTCCCGAATAATGAGAGGCGACCCTAATGATGAGCCACTGATCTGAGAGAGGCGTAAGATGTAGAAGGCCTTGCTTTTACACCTGTGGCCATCGGTTTTACAAAGCTCTGGTGATTAAGTGTGAGCGGGCCCTGCTTGCAGTCCTTCATTCTTTCTTTCTTTCTTCCTTATTATCTTTTTCTTTTTTGAATTTCTTTCTCTCTCTCTGCTTTTCTGATAGCTGTAAGTGATAAAGAAAAAAAGTCACGATGGTCTGGCTTACCATAATAAGCCCTAGAACACATTCACTTCAAAATGAATGACAGGTCCTTAAAAAGCCCTTCAAAATGGTTTTGTGAAATGATTTTACAGGCTTTAAAAAGTCCTTAAGAATTAAAATTTCGATCATCGGAACTTGAAAAAGCTCTTTTGTCGACCAGCGACACCACGCTCCAACGTCCCTAATCAGTAACTTGTGGTATTTACCTTGCAAAAACAAATGTAAGTATGCTTATACTCGAACACGATTATTATGAAATTCACAGGGCGCTTTAAGACGTTTTGTGATAAGCATAGTTCGTAATATCCAAAGGACTGAGCTAAGCCAGCTGTTACTTTAGGACATAGAAAGTGTTTCGGTATGGCGTTAGTGTCGTATGAAGGGCTTCCCCGGTGAGTATGTTCGAGTGTATATTGTGTAAAACTTAAGTGCTTCTTTCGAGTCCTATTTCCATAGTGTAGGTCTACCTAAAAAATCGCTTAAAAGATCCGTTTCATTTTTTCTTCAATTTACAAAATTTTCTTTGAAGCCTGATTTTGTAATGTGGCTTCCAGTTAACTGTTGAGTCTGAAACTTCATCACAAAAATTCGTCATCATAATTATGTCCTTTGTGAAAGCGTTGCGTCAGAGGGGGCACGAAGCGCAGGAGTTAATGGAAAGATTGTCGTTGCCGACAGCAGTTTAACTGTTAAACGGACGTTGAACTCTGGATTGGGCTTTTTAAACACCTGATAGGTTAACCTAATTGAAGCCTAAATTTGGCACGGGATGAATTCTGATACCGCCGGCGGCTAATGTCCTTTGTTAAAGTTCGGATCGATAGGCGCCATATTGTATACATGGACGGCTGTTCTGGAATTCCTTTGAAGATTTTTATCGCTGTAAATGTAAATGTGTTAGCAGTGCTTGTAATGTTGGAGTCAGTGGGCGATTTTGACACTTGTTGACTGTCGATGAAATGGTGACCGCTGCAGATGCTCGTGAATTGTTTTGTTCTTGCTTTTTCTTCTTTTTCTTTTCCTGCTTCTTCTTCTTCTTCTTCTTCTTTTTTCTTCTTCTTCTTCGTTTATCTTCTTCTTCTTCTTCTTCTTCTTCTTCTTCTTCTTCTATTTCTTCTTCTTTCCTCTTGCTCTTCTTCTACTTCATCATTATGTACTTCTTTTCTCCATCTTCTTCTTTTTCTTTCTCTCCTCCCTCTTCCTCATATTCTTTTCTTTCTTCTTCTCCGTTGTTGTCGTCTCTTTCTTCTTCTATTTCTTCTTCTTCCCCTTTCTTCTTCTTCTTCTTCCTATTCTTCTTCTTCTCCTCCTCCTCCTCCCCGAGGCTTCATTGTGACATTTCAAGAGATATGGCCCATTTTTTCTTGTGATGATCAAGAGTTTAGTACATTCGAACTTGGGCTTTTTATTTGCTTCCCTCTCTCTCTCTCTCTCTCTCTCTCTCTCTCTCTCTCTCTCTCTCTCTCTCTCTCTCTCTCTCTCTCTCTCTCTCGCTCTCTCGCCACAAATAGTTTTCTCCCATGTATTCTCCCCATTCTCCCCATTTCGAATTAATAGAATAATATGCACCGTACTTGTCATTCAAGCACTTGACTCGTTCACATTTATCAAGGAAGAGTCAACTTCGCTTAATCACAACTCCTCGGGAGCATGGGAAAAAGTTGCGATTAAGAGGACTGCACGATTATTTAGCTACTTTCTCACAGACAAAATGCTATTCTGATATTATTATCTCAAAATGATGCGAGTAAGCTAGTTCGATTAACTGGAAATTGACTGCGCTGTTATCTGTACCGCCCATACCGTCCATGCACATAATTCCACTTGACTTTAGCGAGAGGCAGAGCTCAATGAGTGTATGTGTGTTGTGTGTGTGTGTGTGTGTGTGTGTGTGTGTGTGTGTGTGTGTGTGTGTGTGTGTTTATGTGTGTGTCTGTGTGTGCACGTGCCTAGGCGCCTGTCTTAAAACAGAGAGGAGGGGAGTTTATTGATGCCAGGTTCCCGAGACATTCTGGCACCGATCTGTAAACTTAATTAAGTTATCAAACTGGGGTTGAATGAAAGTCTGCCTTGTGTTGAATCGATATGGACGTGGAGATTACACCCTCTTATAGATCCCAGTCCATCATGCAGCGTGTTTGTCCACATTTCTGTCTATCTCAATTTGTCTGTCAGTCTGCTTTTGTGTTTCTGTTTATGAGTCTGTCTTTCTGTCTCTTTGTGTTTGTCTAGCTCTCTCTTATTCTCTCTGTCTCCCTATGTAAAAGATCTCTCTCGCGTGCTGTCTCTCTCTCTCTCTCTCTCTCTCTCTCTCTCTCTCTCTCTCTCTCTCCCGCCTGCCTTACTGCGTACTTGCTTGCTTACTTGCTTGTCTGTCTGTCCGTCCGTCTGTCTAATGTTACCATTTTATTGGCGTGAAGACTGAGTCAAACCAAAACGGCGTGTCTTACTTCTAGACTTTATTCTATTTTAATTGTAAATGTTTCAGTCTATGTCATAATATATTTGTGTGTATGTAACATTAGACTCCTCCCTCCCGTCCCCACCAGTGACGGCCAGTGAGACTCTTTGTATAGGTATATAATAAATACAGCATCAGAATCTCCCGTTTCTGTGACGTATCCATGCGCCCACATACACATACACATACATATACATTCGTTCACGCACTCACTCCTTCACTCTCCGAACTGGCTGGTTTCTGTCAAAGCCAAGAGTTTTTGCACCTGACTTACTGTATGTCTAGCGCGCCAGCAATGCAGCTTAGCTGGCCAAGAGATGCTTTTGGTGCGCACATTCCTGCACCGGGATAACCCGCAGATCGAATGTCCACTGTGTTCGCTATTTGCGGTTTTTTTGTTTTGTTGTGTTTTTGTGGATCTAGCTTGAAAACGGGCAATGTTGAAAGGTTATTGTGGGGGTGTGGATGTGTGGGTGGATGCTTCACGCATCTGGCAGTGTCTTTACATTATGCTGGTTCCTGTAAAACTACTATTTTTCGTGGCATTTCATGGAAGACTTCACCACCGGAATGTCAAAATTTCAGTAAACTAGCCTCTGTCACCTAGACGAGTTTTCAGGGACGCATGTACATTCCACTTCTTTGCATCTCAATCAATTTAATAATAATAATAATAACAATAAGAAGAAGAAAAACAATAATAATAAGAAGAAGAAGAAGAAGAAGAAAAAATAATGCAGTTTATAAGTCTTGTATCCAGGCTGATGCCTGCTCACGCGACTTCACCCTATTATTACCCAGCAGGCCAGGTCACTCTAGAACTTTCTCCACTCCCTTGGGAGTATACAGTATAAAGTGCCGCTCCCATATACAGGCGCTGATCACTAGCATTCTGACAATATCTTCCTCAGCCTAGAGCCAGGCATTCATTTTACAGGACGGGTAGACTGTATAAATTTAAGTATTTGTCGACCTTTTTTTTTTCCATCAGAGAGGATGTAATCGACGTTTAAATGTCAAAACAAAAATAGTGACTACAGTGAACCACTCTCTGGTACTGTATTATGTATGCACTGTCATCTGGGCATCGCAAGCCACAACTCCAGCAAGCAGTACTTCCGGTTTCACATTTTCTTTTTGGTNATCCGATAAATCAAAATTTTGCTGTGTCACCAACGTCTCACAAAGTTAGAAACACTGTGTCTCCAAAATTTGGTGTTTGTGAGAGTCCGTGGTGTGATGGTAGCATTAGTACTAACGTAACTCTCTCTTTTTCCATTGTGCAGGTGTGAGGTGTGCAAAATGAACGTGCCTCACCGCGTGCTGACCCCGGATGACCCCCTCAAGTCAATGTCAAGGACGCTGGAGGGCGCGGAGCATAGTGGGGATTTCCTGGCCTCGCCACATTCTACGTGTTCGGACGTGAGTATCACAGTGTCTTTACATATATGTACCTACTCACTATCTCTCTTTTGCTTTCCTTCTATCTGTCTTTCCCATTCTATGTATTACTTTTGGTTTGTTTGTATGTTAGTTTGTTTATTTCTTTGTTTGTGTGTTTCTTTCTTTGTTTCTATGTTATTGGCCTGACAAACAACACATCTCTCACTGTCTCTTTCTGTCTTTCATTTTGTGAATGTGCGTGCGTGCATCTATTTTTCTTTCTTCTTTCTTGTTTAACTTTATTTATTTGTTTTGACAATACAAACGTGGCATCCATAAATCTCCTTTGTCAGCTTTTTCACCCTTTCTTTGCTTGATAGTTTGTAGTTCTGAACTGACATGAAGTGTGTATATCATTATGCCCCGAGTGCATGTCTCAAGCATTTTGTTGATCAGTGTGTATCTATGTATTTACATCCATGGGGAAGGAATCTGTGACAGAATGGTTGAAGCAACCAGCTTTATTACAATGCGATATTCCCCAATATGCTGTCATTTTGTTTGTTTGTTTGTGTGTTTGTTTGCTTGCCTTTTAAACGTCACAAAGACTACGTAGTCGGCTGTGAATACCAGGTGGTTTATGGTATAGGTAGGAAAGAGTTCTGTGACCGAATAGTTGATAGATGTGTTTGTTATAATCCGGTATTTCCCAATATGCTGTCATTTGATACGGATTTGGTAGTTTGTTTGTATATTTGCCATACAAATGTCGCAAGCACTGCAAAGTTTCATGTATACCGTTTGAGTCGCTAGTTTCACAGGCCATCCCCCTAGAAAATACCAGCGGTACAATCACGGAATAGGACCGATCTTGTAGCTAAACCAATGACTAAATGAACTGTATTAATGCAAGAGCGGTCCTGTCCCAGGAGATAGCCATACCAGCTCTGAGTTACCAAAAGTTTTAGATATCAAGTTTGCTAGTTCTTGCAAGTTTCACGAAGATTACGTACCAGCTGAATTGATTCTCTATCTTAGATAATTGTTTCACGAATAAAGCAGTTATATTATGTGAATCTCTGTCACCTTTGTTTGTCCTGTAAAGACTCCATGTCATGTCCTTGACCTCAATGTCCTTAGACCAGATCAGGTCAAATATGTTACGTCTTTCATTTCATGTAGTAACCTAAACACTCGCTAGTGAGAATCGCTTTTCAATAGGTTCCCATAGTCAAAGGAATAATATCAGGGGTTCTGGGCTTTTGTGGCAAGAGGTAACCAGTTTCATGTTCACGAAAAGAAATGAAAAGCTATGAGATATGATTACACGGTCCACTTTATTCGAGCTTCTTGGGCAGGGAAAACTTCTTTACGTCTTCTAGGAAAGAAGAAGAATGAGATATAACTTTGTTGCCCATTTTAGTAGATTACTTAGGAAATGGTGATATAAGGCGTTATTTGTTAGAGAGTTACTCTTTGCAAGAGTTCAAGAAAGTGTCCGTGCGTTTTGAAGAAAAATGGTGGTAGGTGGGCCCCGGGTGGGGGGGAGGGGGATAAGGAGGGAACCACAAGTTGTTTTTTTTTATTATTATTATCATAGTATTGAACCTGCTAAGCATTTTAGAAAACTTCGGATTTGCTCAGAACATGCAGAGTGCAGTCTTAAATTGCAACAGTTGATAAAATGATTTTCAAAATGCAGCTCCTGTTGATCTTTTAGCAAGATGACCTCCTTGTTGGCACTTATTCTTACATCTCTACACCGGAGTTTCGCTACACGTATT
>JAWQUT010000033.1:2099117-2117017 GCA_033807755.1 Ellobium chinense
TGTTATGCACGGATATGCACTTTGACCCCCCAGCCTCGCCAGGTGCCCTCCGACTGATGACGTAGGCGGTTATCGGACTTAGAGCAATCCGAGGTTCCCGCGGAAGATCTGAAGAACCCTATATGTATTATGACACTCCCTTTAGGCATTTTGATTGGTATCGTTCTATATTTCGTCTACTGTAGTAAGATCGTTTTGGTGGTCATTTCTTAGAGTTTAGAATGTTATGTCATTTTGCCAGTCGCATCAACAGTAGTATAGTGAGATCGTTACAGATCTCATATAGATTGTGGAGTCATTTTGCAGTTGTCTTTTGTGCTGTAAAGGGAGCGGGTTTGTTGGGGACTTTTGAACGATATGATAAATGTATTGTGATAGATCTCCATCTCTAGGTATCTTGATTGGTATCGCTCTGCAGTACGTCAGCAGGAGTATGGTAAGATTGTTATGATAGCCAGTTCTCAGAGTATCGAGGCTGATGTTATTTTGGTTGTCGTCTTTTTTGCGGTGAAGAAGACGTGTATTTTCTGTTGCTGAGGATCTTTGAATGACGGATTGTTGCACAGCAGGATTCTACTTCTGTGACGTATCTTTGGTTAACCTGTTCGGTATCATTTTACAGGAGGTGCACAGTGCGCCCTAGCGACAGCGCTGGTCTGAAAATACAGTTATTTCACTCATGGATCTAAGACATATAGGCCTACGTGTATGTGTAGATATATTCAGCACAATGATACTAGGTGGTTCGATTATGATGCTCAGTTTGAGAACGAAGGCAGTTGCCGATAAACTCTGTTACGCTCGAAAAACGATGTGTTTTGCGCACTCTTATGGAAGCTGCAAATTCGTAGGCCTACATTTTAGTTGAAAAGTGTAACATGCGCAACAACAAGTTTGAAAGGCTGTTTGTTTCTCTTTGCTTGTCGCTTTATGGTTGACCCATTTTCATGCGCTCCCGCCGTCAAATTTTTAATTACCTTGCCTACGTTTTTGCCAGAAAGGGATGCATTGCTTTATGTGTTCATTATTTTCATTAATATATCGTCTAACACAGCTCAGCAACATTTCCGAAGTTACACAAATATGTTATCTTCGCGGTATGAGAAACAGCAGGTAATATATTTCGCCCCTCCCCCTTTTCGTTTACGTATGTTTTTTCTTCCATGACTTGGTTTGGGTTCTAAACCCTCTGTAAGAAAATTTGTTTTCGTCTCGTAATAGGATACTTATGCATCACTAGCGCCGGCTGTTTCTTTCTGGTCAATAAAATTTTTACGGCCTTCTACGCTTGCGAAGCTATATTCAAATTATGAAAGTGTGTCCGGTGCAGACCCCAATCCCCGATTTCTTTCATGCCAGATGATTATGAATGCGGGCTTGAACTCCGCGCCATCAGGTGCAATGCAAATGAGGGCTGTCGATTAGGTCGGGGTGAACGGGCGTATTCAAAAACGAAAAGTGTAGGGTGAACTCTTTTTGATTGATTTGGTGAATACGCACCTGCCAGCGAAGGCTAGCAGAAAAATTAATTACGCTGACGTGTGTGAAGATGAATTTATGTAACTCCCTTTAATGTAAAGAAAAAAAGGAAAAATTGTTTGGCAATCGTTAGGGGATCAGAAATGAATTACCAAAGTGGCTCGTCAGAGCGGCTTGTTAAGGCATTTGTAATTTTGTAATTCAGTTTTGGCCAGTGTAAGGTTTTGGGCGTCTTGTAAGAAGTTGTTATTCAATTCAGGCCATTCTAGATTTCAAAGCGTCTTGCAAAGGGCTGTCATGTAGTTTAGTCCAAGTTAATTTTCAAGGCGTCTGGTAATGTGTTGTTGTTATTGTTGTCGTCGTCGTCGTCGTCGTCGTCGTCGTCTCTTTTTTAACCAAAATGCGGGGGCACCTCACTCGAATTATGGAGGATCGGTCCATTATTCCGAGTTAGTGATTCATTCAAGTTCGTTAATAAAATTGATATCAAAAATGAGGGACCAGAGTATTTCAGCGAGTTGGCTGGGTTTTTTTGGGGGTTTTTTTTTCGATTGCATGGGGCCCGAAAAGTCCCGAAGTCGTTAGGTATTGTATTTCAAGCACTCTTACGTGGTTCGTCATAAATATCACGAAAATTTGGTCTTTGGACACCATGAGGCATTCACCAATGTGTCTTTGAGTCTTCGACTCCTCTCTGAAATGTTACCGTAAAAGGGGAGTTCACACGCTTCTTATTTTCCTTCGTACTTCGACTGCTCAATGTTGAAAAGCTTTGGTACGCAATTCTGGTGTTGCACTCTTTGCATTGACGTGAAAGATCGCACGCCAAAGTGCAGCATGGTGCATTAATTGTCGTTTCAATCAAAATACGAACGAACTCTTAGAACGGTATGTCTCCTATAATGAATACCGCGCCGTCATTTAGTCGATCTTGGTGTGTCTGGATCTATTATGGACATGTTCTTTGCAAAATAGCATTAGATCTTTCTTGTTGTATAGTTACGTGCAGTTGCACTATTACAGATCTAGAACGGTATGCTGTCTTTAGATCAATCTCAAAATTGTAATTTGATAAGGGAGGGGGTGGCTGCTGAAAGCAAATGAAGTTTCTTTTCTGAATATTTAGAGTGCAATGTATGTCATGAACTTTCCTCAGAGTTGTCTGTCCTGTGCACTTTCATTGCATAAAGTATATTAAGGTCTTTTCAGTGAAATGAATGGGTGCAGCTTAGCTGTCATTGAAACGTGCTTGCGTCACATTGATATTCAGACACAAGGCAAAACAAAAAAAAAATGAAAAAGGGAGGGAGTGGTATATGCTGATACAGAATCCTGAAAAACACGTTAAGTTTCATTGCTGAATACATATGTATGTCATACTTCAAAGTAGGCTAATCATTATTCTGTACCCTTGGCATGTGTCAAAGCCATTTGATGAAATATATGGGGTAAAAAAAGAACTGTGGAGCGTTAAACGTCAAATGGTCTTTCAAATGCGAGGGAAATAAACCGACAAAGAAGAGGATTGTGCACTGCTTTGCTGAATCTTAAAAATATTTTGTCGTTAATTTTTTTGGGATCTCTCTGCCTGCGGCGCTTTTAGAGAAAAAAGAAATACTTTCTCTTTAAATGTCTCGCTCTTCTCATAATTGTTTTTATAGCCATTTAGCATACGTTACAAAATTAAGCCAAGCGTATAATGCGGACCCTTGCCAGGCGCAGCAGTGCGTTGTGCGGTCAGGTGTGTCGCACGGCAATCTTGCAAAAGGTCGTAAGTAAAATAATACAGAGGATTACTTACAAGGATCTAATAGCCATTTGAGTTGTTTTGAAGTTATAGATTCAGGCAACAAAAGAAACAAAGAAAATAAAAAGTTGATATGGATTTCTTGTGGCTTCAGTACATTATATGCAAGATTTGATTCTCTGGCTTATAAACCAAGTTATCTGCAAGGTTGTAGAAAGATGATGCACACAGTAGATGTTGCCCTGATGTGAATCCAGTTTCCATCTTCAGTCAGATTTGTCATGCGAATCCCGGCTAGTTGTAATGAATGAGACACAGTTAAGTGCATGAAGCTGTCAGCAAAACCTGTAGGTCTTGAAGTAATCCTCAGAGATGTACCGCTAAAATATGGCTGTGTGAAGATATCTACTTGAATGCAAGCTAATGGGGAGGTGATGGACATGGCACATAGTGTAGATGTTGCCAGTTCGAGTCTTGCTACTCCTTTTCTTTCTTTCTTTCCCCTTTGATCATTCCCCCCTCCCTGCCTTTCTTATTTTGAGCATCACTTTTTCTGCTCACTCCCTGCTGATAATTTTCATAAGAAATTTGCGAGAGAATTTGCTTCCTTCTTAAGTATGTCCTTCAGTCCATCGATTTTTCCCATCTGGACCAATGTTCTCCTGTCTATGTTAGTTCATCTCACGTCTGAAGTTGCTAGCTAATGCTAGCCATGTTTGTTCAGTACAAATATGTCTTAACGCTTGCCGAGACGTCCGGATCGTATTTTTTTTTCTTTCGTTCTTTTCTGTACAAGTCTATGTGTTCTTTAGCTATCTCTATGCATGGATCATAGAGGAATAAGGCTAGACCAAAGAGGTGTCGTCCCGCTGTAGTAAACTTGAAAAGTGACGTAACACTTGTCACAGCTGGGTCGTAATACCTCTTAAAGCCTAACTTCTTTATGTTTTGTTTTATTCTTTACTATTTGATCGTGTAAGCAATAGTAGACAATTTTTCCAGCATCCTGATCAGAGGGTCATAGATTCGGATCCATATCTTTATTTTCCATCGTAACAATGGTTACCAAATATCATTAGCTAGCTACCATTGGACCAATCAGCAGACAAAATGACAGACAACCAGAAATAACCTAAACCTTGCTCCTGATACGTTTGAACTTCTCAAATCCCGATCTTGGACACGATGTTTAACTTGGTCCTTTTGTAATGGAGCAGTTCTGTCCTCACAACATTTGTTGTGACAAAAACTCTCTTTTTATTCCAAGTGTCGGCGTCGATTTGTAAACCCAGCAATTCTATGTCCACACAATACTGAGGCGAAATACTGCAGCGTTATTCTAGACAGCGTTTCTGAAATGTCGCAGCTCTCAAGCCATCAAAGATTGAATCAGACTTTCAAGTCATTTTTATCCCTTTAACATGAAGGTGTGTGAGCACAGTACATGTGTAATGAAGAGGCCTCTGGCACTTATCCGTCTCTCCTCTATTTGTGTTTGATGATAAGATGCAGGGATTCATGCTAGAGCGACTTTTGAGGATGCCACTCTTCTGTGCTATTGAGTTCGAATTGAAGTTACTCTACGAAGTATCAAACACAGATAATTTCAGACCGTTTCAAAATCGCCGTAAGCTGCAAACAAGCATGATTTTCCACGGCTCATCAACAAAATCAGCACTCTACCGAACAACAACTAAGCCAAATAGCTCAGCTAAACGCTATTCTGGACCCCAAAAGGTCATAGAGTTGCACAGTTTTAAGTGTATGAATGTACCCGAGACGGCGACCTTTTCTAACTCAAAAATATGTCCACGAGTAGGCCTTAGCAGGATTCGGTTCTGGAAACTGTACTCCGAGTCCCACTTTAACAGTTTCTTGGAACTGGTTGGTTGGTTCTGCGCGCAAAGATTGAAATGATGTTGGAAAGTTTCATTCAGCGTAGTAGCGCAGACCGACATCTATGCAATATAGTCTTGTTTCAGTGTAATTTGTTCTTATACCTATCAGAGCTTGGTAAAGCTTTGGCAGTGTGCGCACTATGTTCTCTCACCCTACCACCCTGCCCTCCTCTTTCTTTTGTGCGTGTATTTATAATAAATTGAGCATTACGTCGACAATGAATAATCCACCACTCTCCCTCTGTTTCTGTGTAGACAAGGAATCGGATCTGGATTCGCTAATCTCGTGTAACTGTGCATTCGGATTCGCGAGTACCAGTTATAAGCGAGTCGCCCAGGCCTATTGTCGAGGAGCTCATCTGCAATTCTGATGTTAATCCCGGCTCATATTACCTGAACCTGCTTTTTTTTTAACCTCCTCCTTCTCCTGTCTCGACGTCTTGTTTTCTTTTGAGACAAATCTTAATAAAATCAACTTTTGGGTCTTACAACAAAACTGCGATACCATCGAAAATGTTAAAACCTGAAGCAGGCTTTTGACTTACCACGGCAATGTAACGATGTCCTCTCTTTTTCATTCTTTTTTCACCACGTCCGGGACTTTGTGAAAGCTAAAACGAACTATTCACTCTTTTAACACATAACAGATACAGCTTTTTCGCATCTTTTTTTTTTTTTTGGTTTTGTTCAGATGATCTGTTCTTTTTTTAGGACTGTCATGTAATCATATTTTTCTTCGTTCACGTGTCTTGTCCCCCGGGGCAGATATCGGATGGATGTTGTGTCTTAACGGTCTTAAGGTGAACAGGTTGACCTTGCTATAGTGCTCCCACGGGCACAGTATATAAACATAATATTATATACTTGTGTGACTGTTTTTAGAATCGGGCCGGGGGGTATGTCATTCAGGTTATTAAAATTACATCAAAGACGGTCTAGGGCTTCCTTTTCTTCGTGGTTTGTTTTTATTTTTTAACTTTGTTTGCTTCTCCTTTTTACTGCACTGGTGTCCAAATACAGCAATACAGATACATTAGCCGAAGAAACCGGCTATTCATGTAAATATGTCTGTCTGGCTAACTGGCTGGCTGGCTGTCTGTCTCCTCCGCTATTTTGTCTTGGTCCCTTTTTTTTTAAATCCAAATTGTTTTTAAGAGCACGTTTAGCGACCGCTGTCTATCCGCTGTGCAAACTGATAGTGAAATTCTACCCAAAGGATATGTTTTACAACTAGAACGGCGCAATATACTATATATAGCCGTAGTCGTGCTGACTCGCTGTGAAACCCCAACTCAAACAAACTCATGACTGACCGGACTATCTGTGTGTTTGCCTGCTCAAGTATTCTACCAGCTTTTCTTTCTGCCTTTCGATTTGTCTTGCTGTCCGTTAGCCGATCCCTCCGTCATTAAGCCGCTGACTGGCGCATTGGGAACAAAACACTCTTATGCCACAACCCAAAACAGCATTCCTGTTACGCGCGCGTAATTTTCGCCACACGTTGAATCGTTTCTGCAACTGTGAAGATTTTGTTTTTTCTTTCCTTTCCTTTTCCCTTCCCTTTCTTCCTTTCCTTTTTATTCCTCTTGGATTTCTCCTTCAGCTAACCCTATTATGCCTTTTCCACTCCCGATGAATGGCTCGGAGGAATGTGAGAAAGAGCTTCAGTTAAGCTTTTGGCAAAGTCCTGATGGCGGTTTAGGGGCTTGGGGCTTAGTCTCGTACACATTGAGCTTCAGTGCCGTATTCTCGTAATACCATGTGTACATCTTGTTCGTAAAAAAACTCGTTCTCTCTTCGGTGTTGTTGGTTTTGCAGTGTGAGAAGCTCAGGGTGCCAAATCTTCCATTTTCGGAGTAGTTTTCAACAAATGTGTGTGTCATTCTAGAAACTGGGAGAAGGGAGATCCTGAAGAGTCAGCTTTGGTCAATGGCTGTAGACGATATGCATCTTGAAGTCTAAGGAGGTCCGTTTACTTTTCTCAGGTCTTTTTGCGTTGATTTGCTGTGTTTGAAAGTGAGTGTGCCAAGATATGTTATTTGAGAAGATTCTAGTGTATGTTTTAACTCTCAGTCTGGTAAAGGATAAAAAAGAAATTTATTGTGTTAAGAGGCAATCGCTGTAATCTCTTTGATTTGAAATTAATGTGATTACTGTGAGTTTTGATGAATAAATGCCAATCGTGTTATTCTTTCGGGTTCGGCTGTTCATGTTGCACGGTTGCCATTCTCTAGAAAATATTCTCAATTAAATATTCTCAATTCGGAGAATTTCATCACTCTCAAAAAAAGGGTTCTTACTGATGACAGACTGAGGACATGCTTCGATAGAAAACGTATTTTTTGTCAAGTTTTGGCCCCATTTTTTGTCTGTCTTAACTGCTTGCTCTGAAATTCTATTTCTGTATTATGAAATTAATGTCTTCATGTCGTGAAACCACAGAATGTTCCGAGAATTTTACGAAATTTTCATGTGTCTTCACTGATGCCAAGTGTCAAAGGCTGCTATTATTTCTGGGGGATTTTCCATAATTATATAATAATGTCAGCCAGGTAAGGGCAAGTACTTTTTGGAGGCTATGGTTAGCGGCCTCGTGATTTTACGGAAAATTCAGGGAGATTATCTGCTTTGTATGAACATGGAAGACGCAAATGTATCTCTGTAGTATTTGTATTTCTAGGAATTATCACTGAGCTTCAGTCTGTGTAACTTGGTTTTCTGAAAGACGTCTGATTTTAACACTGGATTGAAGACTTATGGAGTGTCGTTTTCAGGAAATGTAAAAACAAAAGTCAATAAGGATGGATATACTGCGAAATAGTATTTTAACCAATTTAGTTGACTACTTGCCTCTACGTGAGGCTTTGTTAGTTCTGCTTTGTGATAAATTCGATTCAGACCTGTAAGGCTGGGGGCAAAAAAAGCAAATAGAAAAATGCATGTAGTCAGACGTGTTGATAATAATGTTTGGTCCGTGTGTTGACATCATTGCATTGAGTTCAGACACTGCTCCAGTGACGCACACGAGGTGAGTGCGTCCTCGGTAAGTGTTACACGACCCGATATGATTATCTACAATGTGCTTTGGTGGCGTGTCTTGTAGGAAAAGGCAGTGGCGTCCCAACCACTAGTTTCTGTGGTATGTCACGTAAAAGGTAACAAGGATCCCCCCCTTTCCTCCTCACACTCACCGCAAGATGTCCATTGTGCTTTTGTGGTGTATCATGTAGGAGAAAGCAGTCCCTAACCCTCTACCCCCTTCTCCCGACAATCCTGGTCAGCTATGACAAAATAGATAGCATATGCGTAAGAAAAATCTCTTCGTTACAACTGCCGAAATACATAACTTTCATCACTTAAGTTATATCCATCATTTCTAAGTAAAACTATAACACCGCTGCCATGTCAAGGCACTAAGCCGAGTGACTTTCTTACACTGTCACATTACCGGGATACATGTTTTGCTTCCTCACCTCTGGGATCACTCTCAAAAAGCGTAATATGATAACGAGTCCTACGTTTATTGCTGACCTGACAGGACCTGACCTATTCATCTTGCATGAAACCACCAAACCAACAGTTTTGAAATAACTAACGTCATCGACATGTTTACACCCAAAACTCGAATGACCCCAGTGCACTTCTTTATCACCAGACGTAATGTCGTTGTTTTCGTACCTTGGGGTCCTTTCGGGCTTGGTGTGATAGTTACAAATAGTGACACGTTTGTGTTAGTCTTTAGCGAGGTGATTGGGCTGTTTGTGTTTTGCGACCTTGGAGACAAGAGACCGAAACTCTCCTTGGGAATTCCTCATGACTCGCCTCGACTGTCATTCAGAGCCCAGGGTGGTTAGTGACAGGCGGTGCCGTTTGTGAGGATCGACATTTTCGATACCAGGTAGTTTCCATGTTCGTATTAAATCGCAAGCTTTGGAGTTTTGATATTTCGATACTTTCGACGTATGCGGGGCGAGTTTCAGATTGCAAATAAGATCGATACATTCGATATGACGAGTACGGAGACTCAGTATCGCAATTCCTTAAAATCCAGATATCGGCCCGTTACTAAGTATGGCTGAAAGGTCCTAAGCTTTTCATTATACTCGAATGACACTACTTGATAGAGAAGATTCACAGCGAAAGCACACTATCAATGTGCAGTTATACAATAGTGATAATGTCTTATTAATCATGAATTTCCTAAGGTAGAGTGGTTTCATTGTGTATCAAGACTCTCCATGTTAAGGGTAAGGGAAGGAAAACCAGGATTTTTACCTTCTTGGAATTCCATTGTTGTGGGTAATATGCTGTTGACGCTTCGTTTTCCATTGAACGATGACTTCATGGTTTCTGTTCTATTCATATCTGTGTGCTGACTTACTAGAGGTTCGGTCATACTGTTCTGGAGATCTGTCAGGTATCCTATCGTCATCCCAGTTTATAGTTATTGTTCTGTGTCCACTGGGTGAATTCTGGATTCTTTCCGTGTGTGCTTGGATCAAGTTAAAGTAAAGGCAGGTTAAAGTTACAGGTGAGGGTAAGGTAGATGGAGCGCTTCTAGATGTATTTAATAAATAATAATTACAATGCGGTTTATAAGTCTGGTATCCAGGCTCATGCCCGCTCACGCGACGTCACACTATTATTACCCCAGCAGGCCAAATCACTTTAGACTTTCTCATCTTGCTGGGTAGTATACAGTGCCGTTGTCATTTGGAGACGCTGATCATCAGCATTCTGAGTATCTTTTACGAAGGGGAAAGCTACAGTTAGATATAGTTTAAGAGTGCTGCACTTCTTTCTCTTCCCTAACCTTGCCCTTAAACGCAAACCCAAGTACATCTTGGAAGAGTCCCAGGATTATACCAAGTGAACATACGACACTTGTAAACTGTGGTGATTATGCACTTTCATATCAAGGGCATTGCTTTCGCATATTATTTTGGCGTAAGAGTGTACAGCTTACATAACATAAATTTACCACCCACGTTGTTTGTTTGTTTGTTTGTTTGTTTTTTTGTTTGTTTGTTTAGTAGGTTTCTTTTACGGAGAAGTTGTCCCACTTTTTTTTTTTGGTCGCCTTTGCGAAGTGCCAAAGTTTTGGTTAGAAGTTTTCCTGATTCCGGAGTAGTATACAGTCTACCGCAGTGTCAGTGGGAAAGGTTATCATATGCTCTAGATTTCACTGTACACGGTATGACCTTTTTGACGTAACATGGCAGCGCCATCTGGAACTTGTGAACTTTCCGTTTCTCTTGTTTGGGTTTTGAGTGCTTTCACACCGATACGATGAGGATAGAAAAAAAAAAACCAAGTTTTCGCTTAGGTTTTTTTTTTCCCTCCTTTTGCGCGGTATGAATGCAACTGCTTTTGAAGTCTCAGTGTTTGCGCAGTGCTCATTCATGTGGAGCTTATCCAAAACTTCTGTGTCCTTCGATTACAATACGCTCCTTTGCCTTCTACTTATGGTGCTACAGCTTAATCTTTTTCGTTTGTGGTTCAGTCGAATTCAATGGTCTGACAGCCAGCAGTCGTCATTCAGGATTGGGCCAGGCTTTCTGCTTGCTGTTTGTGCATAAGGTGGCAACAGTCTAATACCAGGTCTCGTGTACTGTGCTTTTCTGCAAAGCTGAGGATCTTCGCCGTGGGAAGTGAGGCTTTGCCAAATCCCGGGTCATTTCGTTCATAACATGATAACAAATTCGATCTTCTTGCCGGTGGCTCATGTAAACGGATAGATACTTAATTGAAAGTGCTTTTATTCTTTAACCAAGTGGTGTTATTAGTTCATATAAATATGACTAAGGTGTCAACAAAATTGCTTTGTGTATTTCTTTGCTATGTAATCATCTTTCAACGACTCCAATAATGGCAAGGTCTCAAGAGCGGTTGTTTTAAAGAAATTGATTATGATATGGTCTGATTTCTGAGTTGNTTTTTTTTTTTTTTTTTGGTTTTTTAAATACGTTTCATGCGACCATGAAGGCTTATTTTTTAACTATTTGTTTTCAGTGATTTGTGATACAGTTTTCCATGAATTCGTAATGATGCACATACATTCGTATTAAGTTACTGCACCAACAGTCTGAACATACAGTAGGTGTGAGCTGTAACTATAGGACACAGGAAGTGTACATACTTGAACTTATTACAGCACGAAAATTGAGAAATAATGGCCAGTAGACATTGTGGATATTTGAAAAATGTGTTGCCATTAACCGTACTGTTCTTACCTGGACTGCAACAGCCATGCCGCTCTTTGGACCTGGATTAAACGTCATCTTCGATTATGTGGTCATCTACATTATGAGGATGGTGAACGTAAGTTGACAGTCACTGTCCTACATATTACACGTTTAGCTTGTTTGTTCGACATTCTGTTCTACTGTTCCACATTTTATAGGTCTTCATTCTATCGTATAATGTCCTTCTGTTACCTCTTTTTCCTTCTTGTTTGGGCCATTCCATGGGGATTGTTCTGTGAGTAACTCCAAAATTTTGCATATTATATTTGCTGCTACTGACACATGCAAGGAAAACTTGAGGCCAGCACAGAATAAGGGTTGCCTACTTTTATGGTAACTGGCTGGACAAGTTCCATGGAGTGGCCTAGTTATGAATGCCGTGTGTTTCTTCCCCACCCAGCGTTTGCTCGTTGTTGTTGTTGTTGTTGTTGTTGTTGTTGTTGTTGTTGTTGTTGTTGTTGTTGTCTTTCGATACTTCATTTCAGTCACGGAATCCTGATCTTTCTTGCTTCTCGTGTCAACCTGTGCCAGCCAATTTAATATTGAAATGTTTTCAGCTTTCAGTATTTTTTTCTGTTTATTACCACCTTCTCTTCAGCACTGAGATCGTTTCGAATTAACTGCACAGGTGAACATTTCCTTGGTGTGGAGGGGACAGTGCTTTGTGGTTTTTTGTTTGTTTGTTTGGTTTTTTGTTGTTTTTTTTTTTTTTCTTTTCANGGGGGGGGGGGGGTTGATTTTGGTGTGTGTGTGTGTTGCAACATACAATTGTTGTGGTTTTGTTTTTTTGAAGCAAAGCAACATCTCATGAACTTGAAACCCATGTTCTTGAATTTGTTATGTTTCAGGCATGAGTTACTTCCCTGGTCTTGTCCAGTTTTATTCACTGGCTAGACCGGCATACGAATTCTAAATTGACCGAGAGCTTGCATATTAACGATGGAATATCTTACCATCGTAAGAATTACATTACCTCTGCATGCTGGGCGTTACTCCGTGTGCATTTAGAACTGATGCGCTGATGTAATTCTTATGATGGGAAGAGATCCCGTCGTTAATGCACAAGCTGTCCATTGATTTCGGGATTTCCGAATTTTCGAGGTCTTTCTGTTATAGACACGGCTTCACTATCCCCTTCTCTCACGCCCCTTCACTTCCCCCCCCCCCCCCCCCCCCCCCCCCCCCCNCCCCCCTCCCCCCAACCCTTGCTCTCCAGCCCTAGGCTGTTCTTCGCTGACACTCATGGTTCGAATTCTTTCACCCTCTGTCACGCACTTTAGACCAGCAAATTATAGGGTATGGGTTAGACTGAAAAAGAAAAAAAAAATCCCATAACACTACAAGATCTCTTAAGAACCTTCCTCATTTTACAAGCTCAGCAAGTTTGAATGTTCGGGCGATGTGGTGCAAACGTACAACTCACGACCTGGGAGCTCAGGTCAGCATGCACGGGTATCCGAGTGAGCAACAGGCAGATCTACATGCGCGGCACATGCGCGAGTGAGCAAATGGGATTTCAGGACTGTTTGTATTTTATTACTTCTGTCAAAGTGTGGTGTCTGGAAGGAACGTGTGGACGGTCTTGGGGCCTTGGCATTTAAGAAATATATCAGGAAAAAGGAAGAGAGAGAGGACATATTTTAAAAATATATCAGAAAAGAGTAAGAGAGAGAGGAGGGATATAAGAAATATTTCAGGGAAAAGGAAGAGTGAGAGGGGGATATAAGAAATATATCAGTAAAGAGGAAAAGAGAGAGAGAGAGAGGAGGGATATAAGAAATACATCAGGGAAAAGGAAGAGTGAGAGGAGGGATTTAAGAAATATATCAGGGAAGAGGAAGAGAGAGAGAAGAGTTAAAGGAGAAGATATTCTGAAAACCTCTTGTGTTTTATAATGGTCGTTACGCGGGGGAATTTATTAGAAAACAGGATGAGGAGAAGATATCGGTAAACAGAATTGGAGGCAGCATTTAGAGGGAGAGAGATGGATAGAGAGAGATAACGAAAGGGAAGGAGGAGAACAGGAGAGAGGTGAAAATATAGGGCTGTTTATGCCACGAACATTCTTTGGAAAACTGTTGTTAGGCATATAGTTGTAGCCAAGAAAAGGGCAAGATATCGATCAAAGAAGCAGGTGCTATTCCGTATTGAGCATGACGAGGGATAGGGATAGGAAGAGAATGAGAGAGATAGAGTGCAAAAAAAAAGAGGAATATAGTGAGTGAAACGCAGATGGATGGAGAGAAAGAGAGAAGGAGAGCGGTTACAGCCAATTGGAGAAGCTGAAATTTCAGTTGTCTGAATGGAACACAGACAAACAAGCTAGACAAACGTTCTGATTTGTGTGTGTGAAAAGGAAAAACAAAACACGCCGAAACATGCAGGAGAGTGAGGAATAAATGTTTTTCTTTTGGGCCTCGCGAACATAAGGGGGAAAAAAACAACGCAACAAAGCGAGATGCAGAAAATAAAAAAGTCTAAATTTATGGCTCATCCATCATTTTAAAAAAGGATTACTGTAAACGGAACACAGGGTCAGGGCCAATTTAGAGCCTTTAACATACGCTTCTTGCGCAGTTTCTCCAACCTTCTCCCTTTCTCGCTGTCCTCTTGAGAATGTCTTTGTTGTTGGTTGTGCATTGTATATCGTTTGCTTGAATTTGTGTCCCAACGTTCTCTCTTTCTCTGTTTCCTTTCTCACTCTTCTCTTCCTCTTTCAGACTCATGCGCAAACACGCCCCTGTTAACTTCTGTTTGTGTGTAATTCATTCTGTCTGCGTTTGTCGTCTTTTTCTGCAATTGCCCACTCATTTATCATTGCCCCTTTCCATCCCTTCATTTATTTCAACCACTGAGTGTGCAAACCCCCAAGGGGTAGCGAAATTTCAACTTTATTAGAGGGTCTAGGTACTCCAGCTCATGGGTGAATTTTATTCTATATTTACCGGATCACCCACCCTCGAATTTCACCGCATAATAATTTTGTATCATAGACTAAATATATCAGCAGCAACAAAGGTTTCGATTTATGTGACGTCTATGTTGATTTTGGCAAAGTTGCGCTCCTTGAAATGCTTCAGAGCTTGCACATTAAAGGTATGATCTCTTGCCATCGCAAAAATTACATTAACTCTGCATGTTGAACGCCACCCAGAGTTCATTCAGCACCAGTCTCGGACCAAGGCATTCTTCATTGATATCGACGTTCTATTGTAAATGCATCTACCTCTTGGTGTCCCCCCTCACCCTCCCTTCAAATACCATGATGCAGCTACGCTTGGAATGTCTGATCACGTATCTGTGTGCTCGCCTGCTTGTTTGTTATAATGGCATTTGCAGCCTCAAATCCCGACGTGAGCTGTGAGCACACGCCCTTTCACTGTAGCACTCACTGCGACTCCCCAGTGTTTACCTCTGTATGTTTGCGAAGTGATAGTTACACTCTACACCTAACAC
Source organism: Ellobium chinense (assembly GCA_033807755.1). NCBI lineage: Eukaryota > Metazoa > Mollusca > Gastropoda > Ellobiida > Ellobiidae > Ellobium > Ellobium chinense. The sequence goes on from JAWQUT010000033.1 coordinate 2,113,943, forward strand.
CTTGTCTGAGTGATAGGGCACACGGAAAATGGCGGATGGATGGAAGGAAAGAGAGAGGTATGGAAAAGTTTATGTGATCGGATGGATGGATGGATGGATGGATGGATGGATGGATGGATGGATGGATGGATGAAAGAAAATCAGATATGGAAAAGTTTATGTGATCGGATGGATGGATGGATGGATGGATGGATGGATGGATGGATGGATGGATGGATGGATATGACAGAGCGGTGATGGAAAGATGGAGTAGAATGAATAAATGAGAGCACCAAGCGATGGGAAGAAGTAGAGAATGGGGAAACCAGGAGAGGGAGAAAGAGAGAGAGAAAGGGGAGATGGGAAATATGCTGAAGTGCAGAACTGTTGCACTAGAGAGAAAGAGAGAAAGGAGAGAGCAAAGTATGAAACAGAGCACTGTACATGGAGAAAAGACCCGCCCCCTATCTCATCCCTTGGAATTTCATTTCCCGTGTCATTAATGCCCCATCGTACTGTCCTTCAGAAACATCGTTACCTCTTTGAAGATTCCCTTCCCCAAAAACTCCACACTTGTCCCGTCGTTTCTGTCAATGCCTCCTATCTTATAATAAAACCCGGCTCTTACACCTTTGAAATGACCCTCTTAGGGGAGCCTTTGAAGGCTGTGACGTTTTATCCTAACATTTTCTTTCATCTTTCTTTCTTTCTTTCTTTCTTTCTTTCTTTCTTTCTTTCTTTCTTTCTTCCGTCCTGCCTTCCCTCTTTCACTGTGAGCATCTCACATGTGAAGCTTTACAAACTTCATTCATACCTTGATGGCTAATCTAGTTCCCTAGTTTGATTTTTATTTTTTAAAATCATCATTATTTTCTTTGATACCTCTAGGGTGGTCGTCTTATATGGAGAATGACTGTTAAGCTGTTAAGATATAATGAGCGTAGCATCCTGTAATAAACGATCCTGTATTGAATTTTAAACGGAGCTCCAGTATCCATTTTAAGGCAATTCGGGTTATAGCAAATTACCACAGCTGCACACAAGAATGTAATATATGTACATGTAGTACAATTCTTACCACCCGATAGATCCTCTTAAGTTCGATCCACTTTGATAATCCTCTCATCCCCCCCCCCTTCCCCCCACCCCGACTTCCACAACAGAGCGCCGTAGTCATAAAGCCCTCATCCTCACCACCCAGGGACTCCTTCCCTTCCCTCAAATAGACACAGTGTCTCCTTGAGGAGCCCATAAAGTAGATAGAAAGTGCCCATAAAAACGTATGCTTAGAAACCTTAACACTGGGCAGCTCCGCCCGAGTAGACTCCAGGCCTAACTGAATCAGAGGCCATGGCGTTAACGTGTCGTATGTCACAGAGTTCCCGGTGTAATGATACGATAGAATGCGTTAGGGCCCTAGCAAATGAAGAGGAAGAATCATACGCCCCAAGGTCCTTTCTCAAAGTGGGAAGGAAAGTTTTGGTGGGGATAGTCTGTAATAAAATCCCAGTGCCCTCAGACTCCGCTGCCTTAACGATCATAGTTGGAGGTCAGAAAATTGAAGCAAATGACACGAGTCCGAAGATTCTGTTAGAATGGATGCAGAGAAAGGGAGAGAGGGAGAGATGGCAGTCTGTCCCCGCTGCCTTAACGATCATAGTTGGAGGTCAGAAAATTGAGCTAAGAGATAGGGAGTCCGAGAATTCCATTTGAAATGGATGGAAAGACAGAGGGAGAAAGGGGAAGGGAGGGGAGGGAGAGAGAGAGAGAGAGAGAGATGGTAATTGGTATAGTCGGTCCCAGCTGTCACAACGACATTAGTTAATGGTCAGAAAATGGAGTCAGATGACAGAAGTCTGAGGATTCAAGTTGGGATGGATGAGGGAGGAATGAGGATGAGCAGAAAAGAGAGCGAGAGAGTGAGCAAAGAGAGAGAAAGAGAAGTGACCGTCGATCTCTATTGTCTTAACAACTTTCGCTGGAAATCAGAAAATTGACCAAAATGGTTGAGTGTAAGGGTTCTTATTGTAAGGGATGGAGAGAAAAACGGAGAGAGGCAGGAGGAGAGTCAGAAAAAGAGCAAGAGAGAGAGAGAGGGAGAAACAGAGAAGTGGACGTCGATTTCAGAGGCATTAACGACTGTCCCTGGAGGTCAGAAAATGGAGGCAGGTGACATCAGGTACGAGACATCTAGTTGGAATGGATGAAAAATGGAGGGAAGATGGACAGAGAGAGCAAGAGAGAGTGGCTCTCTAGGCCCTGTCCCTGCTGTCCTAGGAGAGCGTGAGAAACAAGGAGGTGACCGTCGGTCCCAGAGGCCTTAGCGACTTTCGAAGGAAGGCAGAAAATGGAGTCAAAGGACAGAAATCCGAGGATTTTAATTAGTATGGATGGAGAGGGAAAATAAAAGGAAACGTAAGGGTTGGAACGATGTGGGCTGGTTTGATAGGAAAAATGGCAGCAGCACCAAATTTAATTATATTTCTCGTTTCTGAGGACAAGCTAATGTCTCTGTGCAGAATAACGATGTTGCTGACGACAATGACGAAAAAAAAATCTGTTTTTCGTTGTTTGATTGTGGTGATGATAGCCGTGAAACAGATGTGAACGACAGTAGTAATAAATCACAACCTGTTACAAGTGTCACTTTTGGTTGTGGTGGTAATGATAATACTGTTAAGTCTCGGAGCACCTGATAAAAATTATATCGATAGTTGTCGATGATGGCGGTAGCAGTGATGAGAATGATAATAACGATGCTGACGAAGATGATGATTAAATGTTTGTGAGAGATGAGGATTTCTTTCACTTGACAGCAAGAAGAGATCACATGTAGAGTGTTGCAAAATTCTAGACCCCAAGCGCGAACTCAACCTTTATTAGCTAAACTATCGAGAGGTTAGGCAAGGGATTTGTATTTAATACGGTGTCATCAATCATAGAGCCAAGCTTACACAGGTGGTCCATTGGACAGGCAGATCGTAATGAATGAGAGATGGAAAGACAGACAGAGAATGAGGGAAGGATGGGGTTGGTGATTTTTTTTTTTTAACTATGCATTTCCAAACTTTTATGAATCAGACTCCTCGCATTTTT